>JASDQU010947139.1:0-32450 GCA_032191745.1 Picea mariana
ATGTGTGTGATTGCTGTTCTTTATACTATATGCTTCATGTTTATAACACTGGTTTTCACAGTAAAGACTTGCTTCCATTAAGATTAATGATTCGAAGATAAAATTGAGAGAAATTGTTAATAATTTACAATAACTGATTCACCCCCCCCCTCTCAGTTATTTCATACCTGTAACATCATGGTTGGTCATAGTAAATCTACAGACATAACCATAGGGCCACAGCTTATCAAAATGAAGAATTCAACTCAATACAGATTGACTTAGGTTTAAAATTTAAACCATGACTATTACAGTCAAGTTTATCTACCCATACAACCTGCTCCTATGACTATCATCATCTGTGACTACTTTTTTTACAAAGGAATCATGACTACAAACAAAACTCAAGAAAACATAGGGAAATAGGAAAATGAAGAAGATAACACGTCTAGAATGTGACATGCATACTAATGCATATTTTTTTAAAAATATGTGAGTGTTTTAATCATTTTATTACCCTCAATCAGCCGAATCTCATCAATCTTTTGATCTCACCAAATATGGGAATTTTTCTTGAGCATAGCTACTACCCTCGTTGTGTATTCCTGGCATCTGATTTATCAATTTCTTCAATATACAAAGTATGTGGCCTTGCCTGGCTGATTTTGATTGGATTGGCTTTTTGCCTTGTGGCTGTACTATGTAGCTTGTGGTGGCCATCTGACGACTCTTTTTATTTAAAAAGATTCATGTATATCATCTATACTTTAATAGAAATATGAAGCATTTTATAAAAAGAAAAAATATGTGAAGTATGAAAATTTGCATCGTCATACTTCAATTCTGTTCAGCTTCATTTAGATCAAGCTTTGTCTATCTAGTTTTGTAACAACCCTAGTTGTATTCATATTTCGCTTGTTTTATTTTGGTAAATTTGTTTTTACATTTTCAATTCGTATTGTTTATATATATCTAGATTTGTTCATATATAATCAAAATAATAGTGAATTTGGTTTGCAGGTTAGGCAGAGCTGGAGTTGGAGATGGGAACTTGGCCCTTAAGGTATTTATATTTACCCTAATACATTTATTTAGGTATTTACTATAACTAATAGGAGTATTTATTTAAATTTATGGGTGGGTAGGTAGGCCCTTGGTTCCAGATTTTGAACCAGGGCTCTGATACCATGTGTAGGGGCCGAATAGATTTAACATCAAATAATTACATAATTGTAATAGTATTGATTTCATAAAATTCACAAATTTCTTCTATATTGAGCAGATTAGTAAAATTCAAAAATTTCTTTAATTGAGCACATTTACATATAGATTTATCCACAATTAATAAAATTTTATAGAAAAATAAAACAAATACTTAATTTTAAATACCTGGGTCTGATGATAAACCTCAGTTTGTTCGCTTGCCTTGTTGACCGCTGCTGCACTGCGTAAACACTGCCCAAAACCTTGTTCCACCCTGCCAACTAGGTCAACTTCCTAGCTCCAGGATATCATATGGATATCCTGGCCCCCGTGCCCAAAACCTCCAGCAAACCAGTGCCTGTACTGATCCAATCCGAGTCCAAAACTCAACTCCCCCCTCTACAAATTCTAGAGCCCCTAAAAACTCTCCCGTCAAAATGATAATCCCCTTCGTAAATCTCCCCCACCTCCATATCCTTCCTTCACCGCCTCATGCATTTACTTCCTTACCTACTTCTCGTTAATTCCCCTTATCCTTTCCTTTATTATTTCATCCTCTCGTAATTAATAAGTTATCCCTTTTCATGTAAATAACCTTTTAATTTAAACAATATAACTTATTAATCTATTAAATTTAATACTCATGTTATTAAATGGAATAGGTAGTTAATTAATCAATGAATTAATCAAATTGCAACCATTAATTAATTAATAATTATTTAATTAGTATTATTATACCTATCTTGTTTAATTAATACAATATTAAGATGATTAATCCCCTAATTAATTTTTACTTAATAATCCTTAAACATTTGTTCAACTAGGGTTGTTACAGTGAGCGCCTCTTTCATTCATAGATGTGGGAGAAGGGTTCTCCATTTCACTTCATTGTTGATAAAGGTAGCCAAAAGAACATCATCTTAATGGATTTCATCAAGCGATTGGCTCTGTCAACCACACCACACCCACAACCATACACCATCTGTTGGCTCCTCCAAGGGAGTGATCTCCATGTCAGCCAACAATTTCACCTGCCCTACAACATCAAGGCCTTCAAAGATGGGGTATTGTGTGATGTCACCCCCCTTGAAGTTTGTGATGTTATTTTGGGCCAACCTTATTTATGGTAGTGTCATGTTGTATATGAGTCTAGGCCTCATAGTGTTATTATTACTTTGGACATGAAATTGTATAGGATACCTGAGGTAGTCCCACCTACTTCCATTTCCTTGATCTCTAACAAGAAATGTAGGAAGGTCATCTCTCAGAATAGGAAGTTTGTCTTCTTCATGATTCATGCTCAAAGTGAGAGGAAGGTTGCGACCACATCCATGGCCACCACGATAGGTCTCTCCATGCAAAATAAGAAAGTGGATAAGGCCATGGAAGAATACAAAGAAATCTTCTCCTCACCCATTGGGGTACCTCTGCACTATCAGGTCAAGAACTCAATCAATTTTACCCCCAGCGCATCGCTACCCAATGGGTTAGTCTATCACCACTCTCTGTCACAAAATGAGGAAATCAAACGCCAGATCCAAGAACTGCTCGAAAAGTGGCATATCTGGCCTATCTCATCACCTTTTGGAAGCCCAATCATGCTTGTGTAGAAGAAATATGGGACCAAGTGACTCTGCATTGATTACTGGGCCCTAAATAAAATCATAGTTAGGAATCAATACCCAATTCCCCGAATTGACGATCTCCTTGACCATCTCAAGGGGGCCAAATACTTCAGTAAGATTGATATGAAATCTAACTACCACCAAGTCCCAATAGATAATATCGATGTTTGGAAGATTGCCTTCAAGTCCAAAGAAGGTCTTTTTGAATGGTTGGTCATGCCATTTAGCTTGACAGATTCCCCAACAATTTTCATGAGGATGATGGATGATATCTTGTGGAATTTAACCATTTCTTTTGTGGTGGTGTATTTGGATGACATCCTCATCTTCAACAAGAGTTGAGAAGAGCACTTGCAACATATTCAATAGGTTTTCCACACTCTATGACAATGCAAGCTATATGTAAATTTGGAAAAATGATCCTTCGGCATGAATAGGGTCCAATACCTAGGATAAATTGTTGATGAGCATGGTGTGCATGTTGATCCAATAAAGATCTAGGTCATTTGTGACTGTCCAACCACGAACACACTCACTGAGATTCAAATCTTCTTAGGCTTTGCCAATTTCTATCACAGGTTCATGTTGGGATTCTCCCATATTCCATGGGTCCTTAGCCAAGTGACCAGGGGTGGTGGAAAGAAAAATTTCATGTGGGGCAATTTGCAAAAAAAGGCATTCGATGATTTAAGGCAATGCTTGTGCTGAGCCCTGATGCTCTCATTATCTGACTTGAAACAACTTTTCGAGATTGATACAGATGCTTCTGACTATGTTGTGGGTACAGTTCTCACTCAACATGGACATCATGTGGCCTATCATAGTGAGACACTATAAGATATCTTCCATGAGTACCTGACTTACGACAAATAAATGTACTACATTGTACAAACATGCTGCCATTGGAGGAATTACATTCTCATGAAGGAGACAATCATCCACACTGGTCATAATCTCCTAAAGTTCATGCAGACACAAGGAAAATTTTAGAATGACCACCATCATAAGTGGTCTACATACTTGCAGCAGTTCCATTTCAACATAAAGTATAATATTGGGAGTACCAACCGTCTTACATACTTCCTTAGTCTCCCTTCAGTTTCCGCACTAACCACGGTGCTACACTCTTGTAGACATGAGACCTCTGGATGGCCCTAAATCTACGAGAGAGATCCTGAATTCACCACTACCTACCATATGTTGGGCACAAACACAACTGTCAATGATTTTCATCTTCAGCGCAGGTTGTTGTTCCATTTGGGCCATGTCTGCGTCCCATCAAGAAAATTAGAGAAGATGATTTGGGAAGCTCACTACAATCGGGTGTAAAGACACTTCAGCATAGAAAATATAGTGGTAGTGTTTCAACAAACTTTCTATTGGCCGAAACTTTGACAAGATGTTAACAAGTATATTAGGTCTTGCACGACCAATGCCATTGCCAAACTGGTCATTAAGAAACAAGGCATGTACACCCCTCTTCCTACTCCCGATAGTCCTTGGGAATCCATCTCAATGGACTACATGTCATGCCTTCCTTCAACCAAGAACCGAAATGACTGTATTTTTTTGGTTGTTGATTGATTTTCCAAGATGGTGATTCTGGTCTCTTGCAAGAAGAGCATCATTGTAGAGGCCACTGCCAATCTCTTCTTCGAATGAGTGTGGGTATATTTTAGGATACCAAAAACCATTGTCTCAGATCGGGATAGTTGATTCCTCAACAGATTCTGGTCAACCCTCTGGTCACGGATGGACACCAAGCTCACCAAATCCACAACCTTCCACCCCAAATAAATGGCCAAGCAGAGGTCATAAGCAAGATGATTATGCATA
Organism: Picea mariana; assembly: GCA_032191745.1. Taxonomy (NCBI): domain Eukaryota; kingdom Viridiplantae; phylum Streptophyta; class Pinopsida; order Pinales; family Pinaceae; genus Picea; species Picea mariana. Next base: position 4,644 of record JASDQU010947139.1, read on the forward strand.
TATTGTGCATGTATAATTCCAAGCATTCATGCACATGGGATGAGATTCTTCCCTATGTTCAGCACAACTACATTAGATCCATACATAGCTCAACCAGCCACAACCCCTTTTAGGTGGGGTTGGGATTTCAACCATTGGGTCCCATGGATGTTGCACTACCCCTTCTGTCCACATAGGTAGAATTGTCCCATGCTCAAACCAAAGCTGACAAATCCACCTAGTTCATTGAATTAACCCAACACATCTGCTAACAAGTTCAATATATTCTATTGAAGTCCATTTCCAAGTACAAACAGCTCCATGATCAACACTGGTTGCCACACAAGTTTCAGGTGGGAGATAAAGTTTGGTTGCATTTGCAAAAAAAGCACCTTACAGGACCCCATCATAATATTCATCCACTCCTCTATGGACCTTACACCATCACTAAGGCTGTGGGTGAGAATAATTTTGAGCTCAATATCCCCCTTTTCCTTGGCTTGCACCCAGTGTTTAATGTGGACCTCCTTCAGCCATACTTTCCACCATTAATGGGAACCTAATAGATAGCAAAAACGTTGACACTGACAGATCTCAACCATGAATGCATAGAACAAACATACACTGATCATATCATGGACACACAAGTCAAGAGTACTCGCCAACAAAAGCTTCAACTTTGTCATATTATCAAAGTGGGGTAGCTCCTGAACCAAGGCAAGTGGCTCACCCGTGGTCAAATTCAACAAAACTTTCCTCATTTGATTATGGAACTCAGTGCAATGGAGACCATTTCTTCCTAATGGGGTAGGATGTATCCAGGTGGATATCAGTGGCCACACACCTCTTCCAACTGGCTCTCATACAATTTTCATCTTTGTAGTTTGTTTCTATCTTTTCAGGTCATAAACTTCTAGGGTCTTTTTGAGTCCCTAAAGAACGTTTTTTGGGCTCACCATAGTCACACTATAGTCAAAGTAAGATTGTGATGAAAAATTGTGTAGTGCTCGGATATACCTTTTGAATGGGCTATTGTACGCCTAAAATGAAGATCATATGCAAACTTTATGACCCTGGGAAGTTGATGTACCAACGTACCCCATTGGGGCCCACATGACTTTTGGTGCTTCATCTCCTAATGTTAGGATTTAGATGTCTATGGTTTTATGATTTATTCTAAAAGGGCCTAGAGGCCTCATTGTAATGTTCTCATATGAATGCACATACCCGCCACATCTCTTCTCACAGAATAACTACCACCATTCGAGAAAGATTGTTTCATTCCACATTTTAAAGTTTCAACATATTTCTTTATTGAATAGAAGTTTAGTTTCACTGTATCTCTATTATTGTTCTCTGTATATCTTTGTTAATGTTATGGATATGTGTTTCATTTCATTCCGCTCATAAAACCAGATCATTGCCAAAAACTAGGTTTTCTACCCAGGTGGTGGTTGTGGGCTACAATCGCACTGCAATCAGATTTTTAATGACTATTGGGAAACATCGCTAGTACTTTTGAGATATGCCTCATTTACCCCTCATTATAACTGATTGTTCATACTTTCACTAGTTCCTCTTCTAGTGGATTCATACCCCATTGTTGAGTTGTTTTGGAAGGCCAAGTGTTATTTTTCAGAGGAAGGACGATGTGTCTTTTAGGACATGAGCAATTTAATTTATTCCCCCATGAGGGTAAAACCCAACTACCCTACATTGTTTCTTGTTTAGTTGTTTTATGTCCATTATTGATTACATGCAACTTTAAATGAAATTGTTGAGATAGTTCAAAAAATACAAAACACATTTGTTCATTTATTTCTCTCATCACAACTCACACACATTTCTAACTAGTTCATAATCATAGGGGAACCAAAAAATCCCTACTGTTCTAGATGCTTGTTGAACCTCCATCCAATATAGGTATCCCTAACTTGGATGAGACATCAACTCAACCATACCATACACCCGTGAGTGAAATTTTTTTACGATCGACCTTTCTCACCACCAACATCCCAGACAATCCACCCACTAGTCCTCCATAATGAGGAGAAGCTCAACCTTCCATGCAAGGAACGATTTCCCCACCTTCCTCACAAGGAACTACTTTTAAACCATCACATACCATGGCTGCGCTAGCTCCCAACTTTCCATACTTGGCATCTCTAACATTCCATATTTACCCATGCTTATGAATGAACCTATTTTACATGATCCCACATGGCCTAACATTCCCACCAAATTACCTTCAGACATCCTGAAGTTTGAAGGGAAACCGACTAATGACACAACCAACCACATAATGTCCTTCAAATTGTGGTGTTCTTCTAATATCATCACATAGGATTCCATTTGATTGCAATTTTTCCAGAGAACACTCACTGTCCATCTACCAAATGGTATGTGGATGAGAAATCAAAGTCCCATATGACCTTTGAATCACTGGCTAAAGCCTTCTTATCCTTCTTCAAACTTCCTTTCCTCCATGACACTTGTTTCAATATTCTCTCTGAATTCAAACAAACCATATCCATTCACATCATTGATCATATTCATGGATGGTGTTGAATAATAATCATTTGTAATGTTGATACCACCCCACAACAATGATTAGAAAGGTTTCTTAAATCACTAGTCTCGATCATCGCCAAAGATATGGCCACTACACTGCCTCAAACTAAAGAAGAAGCCATCACAATGGATCAACAATTTGACCTCATTTACTCCCACTCGAGGTACCTTTACTCTCTATTACTAGATTCTCCTTATCCTCTACCCTTTGGTCAAGATAAATTAGGAGCATCACATTTCATAGATGGGTTGATCAGGTCCACGGGTCATTTTAACCCATATTCTCAATCTATGTCCATGTTTGGGGCCAACCAATATCACTGCCTATACTGGGGGGGGATCCATATTATCCTTCCCCCACACCTCAAGCCACTTTTATGGTCCCTCCTACTACCTTCACGATTGGAGGGCACATACCTACACCACCAACAAACCCAGTGCAAGCACCACTTCCAGGTACACCACCTACAACATAATAAAACTCCAATAGTAGAAGTGGCACATCCACCTCATAAAATCAATACGTACCCCCTCCACAAGGTAATTTGTATTACCCTTTCCCAAGTCCCTCTCAACCCATTGCCCCACCACATGGATAACAATAGGAAGGCGTTAACTTTGTTCAACCATTTCCCATTCAATAAGTTCAAGCCTTTGAACAACCGAATATGAAAAATCCACCTAATCAATCCAACAATAAAAGAAAGAAACAAAAGAAAAAGAACAACACCAACCAAGGACAAAGGGGAAACTCCCATCAACAAAACCCTTCAGTAGGGGGCAACTAGAATAATGGTAACCAAAATCCCCAAGGGGGAAATAATAATGGCTAGCCATGGCAAGGGAAAAACAACAACCTCAGAAGTCATTTCACTTACGCGCTATGTGGTAAATATGGTCATTATACCCACCACCATCCTCAAATCATTCATTACAAATAGATGAAAGAAACCATGAACATGCAATGACCCCTTGCACCAAAAGTTCCCCTACAGATAGAAAAAAATTATCTACAACCCCATACACCATCGGTCTTACAAACCGTGATTCCTCATCAATGAATCATAAATACTTAGTGGGAATTTTCCCCTACCCTACAATAGATGGGGAAGTACCCTAACCTAGTTCAAACTCAACCTGGAAACCCTATAGACCACAACATCCTCCTCACCATTGAAGAGAAAATTATGCTACAAACTCACATCTGTCAGTATGGTATGCCTCCCGACTCAAATACAAACACTTTGGACTCAATCCAATTACCAACATGACAACCTATGACAATCACATGTCCTAGCACATAATCCGCCACCCGAGTACCCCATGTACCTTTGCCTAGGAATGTACACAACCCCCATGCTAGGACAACACACAACTACAACCTATTCGATGATTTGAATCAATCCCCATCTTCCATGTCCATTTTGGAGGTTCTCCAAACTTGTCCTTCACAACGAAAGGCCTTTCTCTCACAATTGGGGGTAGTCAACCCATCATATACTCATTTGATTTATTTTTATTTGGATAATGCTAAACCACGCCTCGCCTCTTTTTTCTCTTTTCAAATTCCAGTGAAAATTTGAAACTGAACAATGCATCGATGTATAATAGATGAAGGGGAATCTACATGTATCATGTCCAAAACCATATGGAAACAAGCAACTGAACTCATCCCTTTAGCCATTACTCTTTGGGAACACAATGACCTCCCCTCACAACATGAAGGCATGTACCAAAATGTTCCATTTGAACTAGGGAGATAAGTGATTCTTATTAATATCAAAGTCATCGATCCCAAATTGGACTACAACATCCTATTTGGACGAAGCTACATGTACGCCATGAAATAAAAAAATTTCCATATTCTAAACCATTCTCTTCCCTCACAATGGGAAGATTGTCACCATTGACCAAATGACATACTATCAACTCAATAATTATTGGAACATAGACAACATTCTCCCTCTCATATAGGCTATCTCTGATCTCTCGCCAGTTTTTTATGTCATGCCGGGAATCTTTCAAGACCCATCACTTATGGGATCTTATCAAGGAAGTCCACCCCTCTTCCATCCCATGAGTTCAACTCAAGTATGCACAGTATCATCAGATGGCATTGAGATCGGTGATGAAAACCCCACTGAGAAACACACACCTCATCCTACCTTAGACACATCCACATCACCACCCATTCAAGAAAACCTATCGATGATTGGAAAAATTCCCATTTGGAAAACCTTCTGTCAAGCCATAACCCAAATACCATTATTTTACACATCACTAGGTGTATCACCATGCTAGGTCATCGTTACTCTCACTTTACCTAACATGGTGATAACTATCCCAGTATGGTATTTAGAGCCACCATCTATGGTGCCAGTCCCATCCCTTACACCTCAATAAGATATTTTTCCAACACAATTGATGGGTTAAGCACCAACTCTTCCATCCGATCACACAATTGGGGGAAAAGATACCAACAAAGGGGGTACCAAGAAGAATAAGGGGTCCACCTCTCAGCTTCAATCCCAACCTCCATGTACACTTTGTGCCATAATCGTACACCCTACTAATCTATGCCTTACACTACCTGAATTACACAATCTAATTCATCTTCCAAATCCAACACCATTACTTCCTACCCCAATAACTGCGACCACAACCACTATATCAGAACCTTCTTCATCACACAAGAAAATTATATGCACCAACTTTGTATGTGTCATATGTGAGGAGTATGTCCATTACACTCATCATTGTACAACCCTTCCTCAATTTTGAGAAACCTTAGCAGCAGTGTGACAAACATAATTTCTTGAGCCCTCTCAAGTACCCCCACTGATGCTAAATCTAATGACATCTATTATATCTCCATGTCAGTAAATGAATGGATGAGGTTCCCCTGTGCACTATGGCACCAAATGGACCATTCTACATAAATGTGCCCTCAAATTATTGAATATCGGAGTCATTGCATGACCACCCTTCAAAATATTCTAACAACTCTTCACATATCACTTCCTCAGAACCAAACTACATTACGCTCTCAGAGTAATCCATTCATCTTATCTTTGGAGAAAGAATTGATACCTCTAGTCCCACCAACCATATGAATACCACGATGATTAGATTAATTCCCACTGAACCCACCTAATTCACCCATAAGCCTGTGCTTGATATTATTTATCCCCCCAGTACACATGATCCACACACATCTATGGACATATGGTGCATTTTCTCTAGTGAAGTCCCTTCCCCTCTCGTCGGTTCACTCACCTTGAAAGAAAAATATGATCACCATTCCACATCTTCTACACCTTCCATAGAAAATCACACCATAACCAACTCAGATCAAATAAGTGACACCCCCACATCACCCATACCTGTTCATACCTATGAATCTTCATTCTTCTCACACGTATTTCATTCATATCAAGACATCTTAGAGGCCATGAAAACACATGACTTTCCTTGGGATTCCATGCATCACCAATCGTTTTTCATATCACAAGAATCATTTCAACCCTGCACAGATACTCATGTCGATGCAATTGAAACCAAATAATTCATCCCTTTGGGACATGTGAATTAGTTTAAAAACAAAATACCTACTCTTGATGCTTTTGGACAAGGGAATCTAGCCAATATCTCTCTCACAATCAAAATGGACATCTCTGTCAAACCTGGCATCATTGAGGAGATCACTCTTGGCGTTGCATGCTCCCCTGAATAAGTTCAATCTTACAAAGCTCTCTTTCAATAATTCATGGATATCTTCGCCCGATCCTATACATCAATGCCTGGCCTAGATCTAGCCATTGTTTAACATTGAATCGATACATGGCCTGATATAGCCTCCTTCCACAAAAATAAATGACCACTACATCCTTCAAAATCCATGGACATCAAATCCAAGATCGACAAGTTGCATTATGTCGGGTTCATTTATCCCATTGTGTACACTTCTTGCATCTCAAACCCGGCCCAGTTAACAAGAAACATGGAACAATTTAGGTTTGCACTGCTTTCCGAGACCTCAATCAATCCTATACCAAATAAAACTTTCCACCCGCCTTCATCGATCAAGTAATCAATTCTTATGCTAGACATGAAATATTTTCATTCATGGATGGATTTTTCGGTTACAACCAAATATAAATCCGACATGCGGATCAATACAAAACCTCATTCACTACCCCATGGGGCACTTTCACTTATTCTTTCATGCCCTTTGGGATCAAGAATGTTGGCACCACATTTTAGTGGGCCATGAATTATGTCTTCCATGATATTTCCCATATCATCCTCGCTTACATGGATGACCTCACTTCTCATTCGAAGAAGCGATCACAACATTTGGAAGACTTGCAGATTATATTTCAAAGATGTCTCCAAAACAATATTTGATCAAAACCTCTCCTCTACATTTTTTTCATTACAAAAATAAACCTACTTGGTTTCATCGTTTCCCAAAAAGGAATCATAATGGACCCCCTGAAAGTCCAAGCCATCAATGAGATTCATCCCCCCAAGAATTTTCACCAATTGCAAATCCTACAAGGATAGGCCAATTTCCTAAACTATTTTTTTCTCGATTATGCAATCCACGCCCATGGTTTCTTGCACCTGCTACGTCATGATATCCCATTCAGTTTGGATCAACATGCCAAAGTTTCTTTTGAGTCACCAAAAGAATCATTTAACAATGCTCCCTTGATTAGTCCCCTAGACTTCGACAAGGATTGCATTATGTATTTGTTCTCTTCAGAGGTGTCAGTTGTAGAAGTTATAGTCCAAGTAGGTGATGAAAAACATGAGCATTTCATTTACTGCATCAAAAAAAACCTCTCTCTTCCACCTTTTAAATATAATCACGAGGATTCCCCGAGGTGTAGGACAGTCATTGACAGAGTGAATTGTTAAGGCACTCTGTGATGTTAAAGTCACTAGTTCGAAACCTGCGGGGACAAAAAATCTAGCCATGTTAAGGGTTGGTGTGGCTCAGGACAGGTGTGATCCCCGAGTGATTTTGATAGCTTAGATGCCCCTGAGTTGTGGTTTCTTAGCCACACGTTAGTCCCACATGTCATGGACAAACTAACAAACATAAAATATATATATAATCATGAGGATAAATTGGCCTTGGAATTTGTCCTCATAGTCCAAAATCTATATCATTACATCATGTTTCCTACTACCAAGGTCGTGGTCAATTCCAACCCCATGTAGTACTTTCTTATTCATCGCCAAATCAATGGAAAATTATCCCAATGGATCATCATTCTCCAAGAATACAATATAGAGTTCACCACTCCTAAGAGAAAAAGGTCATTTTTCTCGTAGAGATGATTGTGGATCTCCCATCAGACTCCAAAGACACACCCATCAACAAGACCTTCCCTATTGAACACTTTTTCTTCATCTCATCCATTGACCCATGTTACAAAGACATTCTCGTGTCCCTTCTCACATAGAAATCCGGTCCTTGTCTCTCCCAAGACGATCGTCGTCCTATCCTCAATCAATCCCCTTGATATCTCCTCATAGGAGATGTTCTATATCGTACAAGGGTAGATATTATACTCTGTCGTTGCCTTGCCATCGACGAAGAAAAAAAATTCCTAAATGACTCCCATAATGGTGCATGTGGAAGCCACCTCTCTGGTATGTCCACTTCCCAAAAAGTTGTATGGGATGGTTAATTTTGGCCCACATTATTTCGTGACTACATTCATGCCCTTAAGTTATGTGACAAATGTCAGTTATACATGCATAAATCTAGAGCACCACCAACTCCCCTCCATCTATTCATCATGGCATGCCCCTTTTGCAAATGGGGTATTGATTTCCTGACTTGCAAACCTCCATATAGTAATGGGAATAGATACATAGTAGTCATCATTGACTACTTTACCAAACAGTTCAAAGCTATGCCAACATTCAAAAACACGACAGACACCACAACCTAATTTTATTTAACCATTTCATTACATGTTTTAGAGTCCCTCTCCAGCTTTTGTTTGACCATGGTAAACCTTTTGAGAACTAACTGTTCTCCGAGTTATCCACCAAATTAGGATTCACTCAAGAGTTCTCTTCCCCTACTATCTACAATCCAATGGAAAAGTAAATTCAATTGACAAAGTCCTAAAAACAATGTTACAATGAATGGTGGAAAATAACAAAACCAATTGGCATCACATGTTGTTTTTTGCTTTATGGGCATATCACATGACTATCAAAACCACCACGAGGTTCATGCTATTTCATCTAGTTCATGGGGTCAAATTCATACTCTCCATTGAGTGAAAGATACAAACATTAATGAACACGATGGAAATCCTTCCAGACACCACTCCCATGGAGAAATGCTTTCCTGCCTTGGAATCGCTCGATGAGGACCAATGATCCTCATTACAAAATAGTGAAGCAACCAATAAATGTTCCAAATCCATCTTTGATTGCCAAGTTAACTTTCGCTCCTTTACCAAAGGAGACCTCGTGTTGGCCTACGACATCACCAATGAACCTTAGACCATGGTAAATTTCAATTCCTTTATCGGGGCCCATTCATCATTCAATGTTTCCTCACTAAGGGAGCCTACATCATGGCTCACACCGAAGGGGATACCCCTAAGAATCTAATCAATGGGTTATACTTGAAGAAATTATACCCTTAGTGCAACCACTCTACCTTAGGTTTCTTCGTGTATTTTCCTACTATTTTTAATTTTTTTTCCTTCCAAAGACATATGTTTGATCCTTTGTCCTTGTTTTGATAGATGAATCATCTATCATTTTACCACATCGAGTATGTAGATGGTGCTATTCATTGGACTCAGAATCTTGCTTCCACAAATTGGGCCATTTACAGCCCTAAAAATGTACTACTCCACTCCAGTGGTATATGTCTCAGACCCTCCACTAATAACCAAGTTGAGTATGCCACCATAATTGGTCTCCTCATAGAAGCTAGTCACCTCCATATTCGTCACCTAAGCGTTCTCTTATATTCCTAGCTCATCATTCTGCAATTGAATAATGTGTATTGAGTACATTATCCATGCCTCTTTCTCAAATACCTACAAGTTAGACTTATATCTCAGAATTTTGAATCCATTACATTCACACATATTCCTAGGAATCTAAACCAAGTTGCAGATCACATGGCTAACTAAGTCCTAGATTAGTATTTATCACATTAACATACACATTCATTTTCAAGAATAATTCATCCATAATCAAAATAAGCAACAAACCATGCATAGAACATATGAAAAAAGTAGAAACATCATCAAAGTATGTATCTCATATATATATATATATATATATATATATATTTCACAAAATACAATATCCACGACACCACCGCTGGTCCCAAATCTAAAATACTGTACTCAAAATGTAAAAAATGGGGAATAACTACCCCCATACATACATCATACAAAAAAGTGGGACATGTCCATACATCACACTCTCGTACCTATAGTGCCCCTAGCTCTAGAAAATATCACACTAGAGGATCTGTTGGTGGTCCCGTACCAGCTAGAGGAACCCCTCCTCCTGAAGGTATGTGTCCTATCACCACCGCGCTAGCCATAGTAGTGTGCCACACCAGAGATCACCACTTGGGTCTCCCTCCCACACACTATTCTAGGACCTCATCATCCTGGATGTGGGGCCAACAGGTCTCAAGCACCCCCTGTAGTACCCAGTTGAATCTATGTTTCAACTCGTCCATCTCACGAACCAAGTCTCCCAAATCCTCTCCACTTGGGGCATGTGTAGAACCTACCCCAGGATCATCATGGAAACAATGTCTCCTATCCATCCCCTCTTCATCCTACACATATTGAGTGCCAGCGCAAGAAAATTCGGCCTCCCGACCACTCAGTCGAACATCTGTAAAACCCAATAACATAAAAGACTCATCAGTTCTCTACATGTCAATCAATCTAAAAATAAATAAATTCAAAACACACCATCAAAATACAAATTTACCTTGATGATCCCACACCTCCCCAGGAGGAAACAATGTTTCAGGATCTCGTCAGTAATCCATCCCCACATATGGGAAATCCAAATTGAGGGCTCTTGTCTCCATATCCACTCTAAGTATTAGTAAAATAGTGGCTTGCCTCACCACCAACATGACATTCCAATATGTGCACTGACCTTTGTAGTCACGACTCTCATACTGGTGGAAAATTCAGTATCACTCGAAGGCATAATAATATTACCCTCTCCAAGAAAAAACTACAAAGAACAGATCTGAACACAAAGTTTCTTGATTGCATTGTTGCACATCGTTTTAGTTGTGCCACCATGCATTTGCGCATCACTTGCGCCCATGAAAACATATGCCCATCCATAGCCCTCTCCACTATCGAAAGATCCATATGTTGGGTCCCCAATGATCCATATATATGTACCACCAAGGCATAGAAAACATGTGTCTGCAAGGAGTTAATGGAGGATAGTCAAATGAACCCCCCAGTCAAAATATCCTTAATTGAGAAATGATAGAGTGTCATCTCATCGACTCTTTCTCCTGCTAGGATGTGAGGTTGTGCATCCAGCTCAATGCCCTTGAATGGATCACTATCACAAAATATAGATCTACCTCAGTCAAGAATCAGACCTCCTGTCCACATACCATGAAGGCCTATAAATTGTTCCTCCACATCATAATAAAAAATCAGAGCATCTCCTCATGTGACCTCACTGGGGCACAATAAAAAAAATTCAACAAGCCCACACAAGCCAACCTTTGCCGAATGAACACATCATCTCCCACCTCTCTGCAGATCTGCTCCCAATCCCTCTCCTACCAATGTATCAACATCCTTTATTACCACCTCTCATGTGCATCCAAACAAAAAGGGTTGAGTCAACCAAAATCATCCAGAAAACTCCAAAAATAATTTGCATCTATCTGTGCAACTATCCCACAGAAAGGTGCATAGATCTATGTGGTTATCATCTATATAGTTCTGTACTAATTGTGAAGTTGTATGTTACACAGTCACTAATCCAGGAGGATCCAAACTAATAAAAAGTGATCTAGGAGGATCCAAAATGCTCAAAAATTGATTTTCTCAAATTATTTTAAAATGACTTCATTGTGTAGATCTCAACATTCGCTTTCCAATGACGGAAAAATATTCTCAAAATGGAGTTCGTATGAAGACGTTATGGACGGGCAAAGTTTGGTCAAACATGGAAAAATTCAAAGCAGGGGTACCATGTGGTAGGCCCACAGGATTCCAAGTGGCTTGTATGTATAGTTCATACAACTGGCATATGACATCATGTCGATGAAAACATAGTGATGTGGCAAGACGACAAGATACCACGTGTCACTTGGAAATGACATTTTTGGGGGTCCATGTGGACCAATAAAAAAAGTGCCATGTGTCATCCATATGGATGATGTGGCATCCGTATGATGACATGGCAGATATAGGTGGCAGGTGACTGGATGATGAGGTGGAAGAATTGTGTAGCAGTGAAAGCATGACACGCGGATCAATCAGAGAGTGTCATGTGGCACTCTCCGATTGCCCAATAATGGCTAAGGGAGAATCATAATTTGTTGGAGGTCAAATGGAATAGAACCCGTGACCTATGGAGGAATATTAAAATATTCCAAAGAGTATTCCTTAGTCTTAACCACAAGCCTCCTACCAATACGCCATGCACGATAGTTGTTATAACTAACATTAAATATTATATTTAATATTATACTAATTTTTCACAAGATTTAGATTGGTGGTTTGACCGACCTAGGCCTATTTAATCGGCATGAAAACCAATTCCTAAGACATTGAAATGTGTGCCAAAGAGAGGGAATGCATAAAATTTCATTCCAAGTTCATAATTTTACCTCGTTTTGCATGTTATTGAGTTGTTTGAAAGAAGTATAGGGTGTTTATACTCATTTTTCTCATAATTTCAAGAGGAATATGATGATGATGTTATTTTATGTAAAAATTATATGTATGAAAATAATTAGTCCAATTTGTCATGTATGAGACCCATAGTCTCATTATGTGTGCAAAAAGGGATATTTAAGCACCAGTTCAGAACATAGTCAAGTTTATGATCATTTTTCATAGAATTTTATGAGGAATTCATTAATGAACTTTGTTTGTGGGATTAAACAACATAATTGAAGATTGACATCAAATTTGGCACTGTAAGACCCTGTATTGTAATTTTGGCATTTTGAGAATTAATAAGAGTAGTCCATTTCTCTCTATTTTGGCACTCATTATTTCCGCAAGTTATATTTATCTGTTAACAAATTTTATGGATAAGTAATACATTCACATGATATTTTGTAAATAGTCAAGTTGATCTTAAATTTCATGAATCTAGGCAGATGTTTATGTGTATTTATGAACTAATTGACATCTAAGGATTTTCGGGCTGAATTGGTATCATAGTTTGTTGATATTTCAGATCAAGCTGGTATCAGAACTGTTAGATAATCCAAAAATACAATTATCATAGTTTATAAAGTTAGAATAAATTGATTATTAATTTAAGAATATTAAATTAATAATCTAGAATATTTAATAAATAAATGTAGACCTTTAGAGATACATTATTGTTGTAAAAGATATGACTCTAAAGAGGTGTCATATCTTAGTCTCTAAATTAGGAGTTTTGTTTTAAGTTTGTTAAGATAACATTTATTGTAAATGGACACTTGTTCATTTAATAACTGATCCATATCTTGAGTTTGTTAAGACTTTTAGCTTATATATATCTCATTGCAAGAGTATTGAGTTGTTGGAGTGTAAACTCTTGCAATGTCTCTTATGTAATTTCTTTTCCTATTAATAAAATTGTGTTTCTGAGGACACTTCGGCCATTAAGAACTCATTTGGTATTTTCATATCATGTGGTATCAGAGTTGGTTTTGACATTTATTTGCAAGTGAATGATTACAAGGTCCAAGTTTAAGTGAGGTGAAGGAAATCTTGCAAGTTATAAACCTGTAATTGGTTCAAGGAACTTCACTCAAATGAAAGAAATGGAGCATGAAGATGTTCTTTCTGAGGATGATAAGGAATTTCAAAGGATGTTTCTTGAGATGAAAAATTGGTTAAGGAATTGTGGGAATACCTAGAAATAACAAGAGGAACTCCTCACAAAAATGAAGGTGATCCATGGAGAACAATGGTAAAAGATGAAGGAGAAGGAGATGGAGAAGGAGATGGTGAAGAACCTCCAAGGTCTACTTCAACCCCATCATCATCATAATTATCTTATTCCGATGGAAGTGAACATTCTTCTCATAAGAGGAAGAAACATTCTAAGTAGTCTTTTCGTTCTCATGATTTTCTTTTGTTAAAGCTAGATCTAAAGTTGGATAATTGGGTCAAATAGATTGAAGTGTATTGCAGGGTACAAAAAATCATAGAGGATACTTTAAGGATATAGTTGGCTACTCTTCACCTAAGTAAAACAAATTTGATATGGTGGTATATTCAAATGAAATTTGATATTATTCAACATGGTAAAATCATTTCTTCTTGGATTGAATTTGTTGTTGCATTAAGAAAGCAATTCTATCCATTTGTTTATATGTAAACATCAATGATTGTTTGGAAACATTTAAGACAAAGAAAGGGAAAAATGTTCAAGATTATACACATGAATTTAAGAAGAATGCATTATCTTTGGTAATTCCATTACATACTCCTGAAACACTTCTAAAGTATATTGGTGGTATGAACTCATATCTTTTCCATACTATATTGATGTTTAATCCTACTAATATTGACAAAGTATCAGTTCAAGCTACTAACCTTGAAGCCAAGAAAGGAAAATATGTTGAGGATGAGTTACAGGAATCACATGAATCTGTATGATGACATGGAAGGTACATGTGGCAAGTGAATGGATGTTGAGATGGCAAATATGTGGACCAGTGAAATTATGACATGTGGACCAATTAGAGAGTGCCACGTGACACACTCTGATTGGCCAATAATGGCTAAGGGAGAATCAAAATTTGTCGGAGGTCGAATGGAATAGAACATGTGACCTATGGATGAGTATTTGAATATTCCAAAGAATATTCCTTAGTCTTAACCACAAGCCTCCTACCAATACACCATGCATGATAGTTGTTATAACTAACATTAAGTATCGTATTTATTATTAAACCAATTGTTCCCAATATTTTGGTTGGTGGTTTGGACGAACTAGGACTATTTAATGGGCACAAAAACCAATACCTTAGACATGGAAATGCATTCTAAAGAGAGGCTCTACATGAATTTCATTCCAAGTTCATAGTTTTGCCTCGTTGTTTGTGCAATATGTGTTTGTCTTTTGGGTTTGTGTCATTTTGCGTGTTATTGAATTCTTTGAGAGAAGTATAGGGTGTTTATACTCATTTTTCTCAGAATTTCTAAAGGAATATGCCAATGATGTTATTTTATGTAAAAATGATATGAATGAAAAGTATTAGTCCAATTTTTCATTTATGAGACCCATATTCTCATAATGCGTGCATAAAGGGGTCTTTAAGCACCGGTTCAAAACATAGTCAAGTTTTTACTCATTTTTCTCAAAAGTTCATGAGGAATTTAGTAATGACACCTGTTTATGCGATTGAGCAACAAAATTGAAGAGTAACATAAGAATTGACATTGTAAGCCCCTTTATTGTAATTTTGGCATTTTGAGAATTAATAAGAGCGATCTATTTCTCTCTATTTTGGCACTCATTATTTCCGCAATATATATTTATCAATTAATGAAGTTTATGTATAAGTAAGACATTCACGTGATAGTTTACAAATAGTCAAGTCGATCTTCAATTTCTCGAATCTAGTTGGATGTTTATGTGTATTTATGAACTAACTGACATTTAAGGATTTTCGAGCTGAATTGGTATCAAAGTTTGTTGATATTTTGGATCAAGTTGGTATTAGAGCTCGTTTGGTATTTTCAGATCATGTGGTATCAAATATGTTTTTGACATTTATTTGAAAGTGAATGCTTACGAGGTATAAGTCTAAGTGAGGTGAAGGAAAGCTTGCAAGTTATAATCCTCTAATTGGTTTAAGCAGATTCACTTGAAGGAACGAAACATAGCATGAATATTTTCTTTCTAAGAATGATAAGGAATTTCAAAGGATGTTTCTTGAGATGAAAAATATGGTTAAGCAATTGAGGAAAGGCCTAGAAAGATGAAGAGGAACTCCTCATCAAAATGAAGGTGGTCCATCGAGAACAATGGTAAAATATGAATGAGAAGATGAAGGTGAAGAACCTCTAGGGTATCCTTCATCCCCATTATCATCCCCAGTATCATCATCATTATCATCATCATTATCATCATCATCTTCTTCCGATGGAAGTGAACATTCTTCTCATAAGAGGAAGAAACGTTCTAAGAAGTCTTCTTGTTCTCATGATTTTCCTTTCTTAAAGCTATATATAAAGTTTTATTTTCCTACTTATGATGGAGAGTTGAATGCAGAGAAGTTGGATAATTGGGTCAAACAGATAGAAGTAGATTGCAGGGTACAAAAAATCATAGAGGATACTTCAAGGATACAATTGGCTACTCTTTGCATGAGCGACACAACTTTGATATTATGGGAGAGTCGAACACAAGTTGATCTTATTCAACATGGTAAAATCATTTCTTCTTGGATTGAATTTGTTGCTACATTAATAAATCAATTTTATCCATTAGATTATATGAAAACATCAATGATTGATTGGAAACATTTAAGACAAGGAAAAGGGGAAAATGTTCAAGCTTATACACATGAATTTAAGAGGAAGGCATTATCTTTGGGAATTCCATTACATACTCTTGAAAGTACCCTAAAGTATATTGGTGGTATGCAGTCATATCTTTTCCATACTGTATTGATGTTTAATCCTAATAATATTGACAAAGTATCAGTTCAAGCTACTCATCTTGAATCCATCAAAGGAAAATATGTTGAGGATGAGTTAGAGGAACCACATGAATTCGAGGAGCAGTCGAAGGGAAAAGGGAAGAGTAGGAAGACATCTACAATGAATATGGATGAAGAGAATAATCCTACATTTTCTAATTTCATGGAGAAAGGGAATGATGAGAAGAATTGCTGGAAATTCCATCTAGAATTGAAACCAAAGTGGGCTCAACATAAGAAGGAAACACAGAAGGCCATGACCCTAGTTCAAAATCTTGGATCGGATTTTGAAGATGAAACTAAGGTTACATCTATGGGAATCAAAGGTAAATCTTTTGTTGCAAGTTTGAGTTTGTGTACTTATTCTGGAAAGTCTAAATTAATTCCTCATGGAAGAAAAATAACATAATTGTTTCATTTACAAGTTATCTCAAAACATACTATGATTGATACACTTGTTGATAGTGGATCACAAGTAAATCTTATTTTAGAGCAAGTTGTTCTCAATTTGGGATTGGAAACTAGGCCTCATCCGAGACCATATCCTTTGGGATGGATTTGTGATCATTCTCAGGTACAAGTGACTAAGCAATGCAAGTTACAATTTTCAATCACATCCATTTTCATTGATGAGGTAGAGTTAGACGTGGTTCTAGTTGACATTTGCAGGATGGTTTTGGGAAGTCCATACTTATATGACAGGAAGGCCATTTTCTACAAGGAATGAACAAGTATCGTATTTTCAAAGATGGGATTGAGTTCCTTGTGAGATCTCATCAGATGAAGAATAATTTGAAAGTTGTCACTATAGGGCACATGAAAATGATAGTTAATGCTAGTATCTAGGATCCATATTTACAGCCTACGGTTGAACATAAAACATGCCCTTTGGTTGATGTTGTTTGTATTAATAAGGGGAAATATGTTGATGGTTCATTCTCTTTCACATATGTATATATTTTTTTTGTTTTTAAATTTATTAGTAATCAATGGAGTATGGTTGGCTATTGCAACAATGAATGGTGGAGTTTGTGAATGTAAGGGAATGATTAAATTGGTTAGAATTATTGTTTTAGTATTCATTATGGTTGTGATGAGTCAAGTTCTCATTATCCAATAAGGGAGGATGGACGATATTTTACAAGTGAGACAAAAGTGTCCTCACTTCATTTATGAATGATCCATATTTTTGGAGGTCCAAAATTTCTTCAGTGGGGAGGTGTGATCCAGGACGATCCAAAATGTTCAAAAGTGATCCAGGAGGATCCAAAATGCTCAAAACTTAATTTTATCAAATTATTTCTCAAATTAATTCATTTCTTAGAGCTCGATGATAGCTTTCCAATGACGCAACAATCGCCTCAAACGGAGTTCGTATGAAGAAGTTATGGAAAATCAAAGTTTGGTCAAACAATGCAAAATTCAAAGAAAGGGTGCCAAGTGGAAGGCCCATAGAATACCAAGTGGAATTTCCATACAATTCATACAACTGAAAAATCATGCCATACTGACGTCAACATGATGAAGTGGTAGCACAACAGGCTGCCACGTCTCACCTGGAAATGGATTTTTTGGAGGTCCATGTGGACTAATAAAACAAGTTCCACGTGTCATCCATATGATGAAATGAAAAATACATGTGGCAAGTGAATGGATTTTGAGGTGACAGACAGGTGGACAAGTGAAATTATGACATGTGGACCAATTAGAGAGTGTCACGTGACACTCTCCGATTAGCCAATAATGGCTAAGGGAGAATCAAAATTTGTTGAAGGTCGAATGGAATAAAACCTATGACCTATGGAGGAGTATTTAGATATTCCAAAAAACATTCCTTAGTCTTAAACACAAGCCTCCTACCAATATGCTATGCATGATGATAGTTGTTATAACTAACATTAAGTATTATATTTAATATTAAACCAATTTTTCCCAAGATTTCAATTGGTGGTTTGGCCAACCTAGGCCTCTTTAATGGGCACAAAAACCAATACATGAGACATGGAAATGAAATCTAAAGAGAGGCCCTGCATGGAATTTCATGCCAATTTCATAATTTACCTCATTTTTTATGCAAGAGGTTTCCCTCTTTTGGGTTTGTGTTGTTTTGCGTGTTATTGAGTTCTTTGAGAGAAGTATAGGTTGTTTATACTCATTTTTCTCATAATTTTGAGAGGAGTCTGACGATGATATAATTTTGTGTCAAAATGATATGTATGAAAATTCTTATTCCAAATTGTCATTTATGAGACCCATAGTCTCTTTATGCATGCAAAAAAGGGTCTTTAAGCACCGATTCAAAACATAGTCAAGTTTATACTCATTTTTCTCTGAATTTCACGAGGAATTCAATAATGACATATGTTTATGGGATTGATCAACATAATTGAAGAGTAACACAAAATTTGACATTGTAAGCCCCTTTATTGTAATTTTTGCATTTTGAGGATTAATAAGAGTGACATATTTCTCTCTATTTTGGAACTCATTATTTTCGCAAGATATATTTATCAGTTAATGAAGTTTATGAATAAGTAAGAAATTCACGTGATAGTTTGAAAATAATCAATTCGACCTTCAATTTCCTAAATCTAGTCGGATGTTTATGTGTATTTATGAACTAATTGACATTTAAGGATTTTCGAGATGACTTCATACCAAATTTTGTTGATATTTTGGATCAAGTTGGTATCATAACTCATTTGGTATTATTAGATCATGTGGTATCAAAGATTTTTTTGATGTTTATTTGCAAGTGAATGCTTACGAGGTCTAAGTCTAAGCGAGGTGAAGGAAAGTTTGCAAGTTGAAATCCTATAATTGGTTCAAGGAGCTTCACTCAAAGGAAAGAAACACAACATGAAGATTTTCTTTCTGACGATGATAAGGAATTTTGAAGGATGTTTCTTGAGATGACAAATATGGTTAAGGAATTGTGGGAAGACCTAGAAAGATGAAGAATAAATCCTCATCAAAATGAAGTTGGTCCATCGGGAAGAATGATAAAATATGAAGGAGAAGGATAAGGTGAATAACCTCCCCGGTATCCTTCATCCCCATCATCATCATCATCACCTTTTTCTGATGAAAGAGAAAATTCTTCTCATAAGAGGAAGAAACATTCTAAGAAGTCTTCTCATTCTCATGATTTTCCTTTGTTAAATCTGTATGTGAAGTTTTATTTTCTTACTTATGATGGAGAGTTGAATGCAGAGAAGTGGGATAATTGGGTCAGACATATTGAAGTATATTGCAGGGTACAAAACATCATAGAGGATACTTAAAGGATACAATTGGCTACTCTTCTCATGAGCGACACAACTTTGATATTGTGGGAGAGTCGAACACAAGTTGATATTATTCAACATGGTAAAATCATTTCTTCTTGGATTGAATTTGTTGTTGCATTAAGAAATCAATTTTATCCATTATCTTATATGAAAAGATCAATGATTGTTTGGAAACATTTAAGACAAGTAAAAGGGGAAAATGTTCAAGCTTATACACAAGAATTTAAGAGGGAGGAATTATCTTTGGGAAATCCGTTACATAATCTTGAAAATCTTCTAAAGTATATTGGCGGTATGCACTCATATATTTTCCATATTATATTGATGTTTAATCCTACTAATATTGACGAAGTATCAATTCAAGTTACTCATCTTGAAGCCATCAAAGGAAAATATGTTGAATATGAGTTAGAGGAACCACATGAGTTTGAGGAGTAGTCAAAGGGAAAAGGGAAGAGTAAGAAGACAACTGTAGTGAAGAATGATGAAGAGAATAATACTATATGCTCCCATTACATGAATAAAGGGGATGGTGAGAAGCATTGTTGGATGTTCCATCCAGAATTGAAGCTAAAGTGGGCTTAACATAAGAAGGGAAAAAATAAGACCACAACCATAGTTCAGGATCTTGGATCAGATTTTGAGGATGAAACTAAGGTTACATCTATGGTCATCAAAGGTAAATATTTTGTTACAAGTTTCAGTTTGAGTACTTATTATGGAAAGTCTAAAGTAATTCCCGAAGGAAGGAAAAGAAAATAATTGTTTCATTTACAATTTATCTCAAAACATACTAAGATTGATACACTTGTTCATAGTGGATCATAAGTAAATCTTATTTTAGATCAAGTTGTTCATAATTTGGCATTAGAAACTAGGCCTCATCCGAGACTGTATACTTTGAGGTGAATTTGTGATAATTCTTAGGTACAAGTGACTAAACAATGCAAGTTACAGTTTGCGATCACATCCAATTTCATTGATGAGGTAGAGTTAGACGTGGCTCCACTCAACATTTGCAATGTGGTTTTGGGAAGTCCATAATTGTATGATAGGAGGGCCATTTTCTACAGTGAATATAACAAGTATCATATTTTCAAAGATGGGATTGAGTTCAATGCGGGAGCTCATCAGATGAAGACTAATTTTAAAGTTGTCACTACAGGTCACGTGAAAATGCTAGTTAATCTTAGTATTCATGATCCATATTTACAACCTACGGTTCAAAGTACAACATCTCATTTGGTTGATGTTGTTACTGTTAAGAAGGGAAAATATGTTGATGGTTTATTCTATTTCACATCTGTATATTCAGTTTTGTTGTTCAATTTATTACTAATCAATGGAGCATGGTTGGCTACTGCAACAATGAATGGCAGAGTTTGTCAATTTAAGGGAATGGTTAACTTGGTTAGAAATGTTGTTTCAGTCTTCATTATGGTTGTGATGAGTCAAGTGCTCGTTATCCAAGTAGGAAGAATGGATGATACTAGACAAGTGAGGCAGACGTGTCCTCACTACATTTATGAATGATCCATACTTTTAGAGGTCCAAAATTTCTTTAGTGGGGAGGTGTGATCTAGGAGGATTCAAAACGCTCAAAAGTGATCCAGGAGGATCCAAAATACTGAAAAATTGATTTTCTCAAATTATTTTGAAAATGACTTCATTTCGCAGAGCTCAATGTTATCTTTCCAACAACACAAAATCGCCTCAAATAGAGTTCATATGAAGAAGTTATGGCTGATCAAAGTTTGGTCAATTAGGGTAAAAGTAAAAGAAAGGGTGCCACATGGCAGACCCATAGGCTACCAAGTGGCATGTTTGTATAGGTCGTACAACTAAAAAATGACATCATTTTGTGTCAACATGGTGATGTGGCATCATGACAGGCTACCACGTGTCACCTGTAAATGGATTTTTTCAAGGTCCGTGTTGACCAATAAAAAAAGTGTCATGTGTCATTTGTACGAATGATGTGGCATATGTATGATGACATGTTAGGTACATGTGGCATGGGATTGGATGATGAGGCGGCATACAGGTAGACCAGTGAAATTATGACACATGGACCAATTTGAGAGTTCCACGTGACACTCTCTAATTGGCCAATAATGGCTAAGGGAGGATCAAAATTTGTTGGAGGTTGAATGGAATAGAACCCATGACCTATGGAGGAGTATTAGAATATTCCTTAGTCTTAACCACAAACCTCCTACCAATATGTCATGCATGATAGTTTTGATAACTAACATTAAGTATTATATTTAATAATAAACCAATTTTCCCAAGATTTCGGTTGGTGGTTTGGCCGACCTAGGCCTATCTAATGGGCACAAAAACCAATACCCGAGACATTGAAATGCATTCTAAAGAGATTCCTTACATGGAATTTCATGCCAAGTTCATAATTTTTCTCATTTTTTGTGCAAGAGGTGTCCCTCTTTTTAGTTTGTGTTGTTTTGTGTGTTATTGAGTTCTTGAGAGAAGTATAGGGTGTTGATACTCATTTTTCTTAGAATTTTGAGAGGAGTATGAAGGTGATGCTATTTTAGGTCAACTTCTCAAATGATCCACTAGATAATCCTATTTGACTTGAAACCCCCTCAATCAAACCCACTACAATAGAGACCAATCCTTTGAAGGAAGATAGGTCACGATTTTGGGTGAGTTGAGAAAGGCTCAAGATAATAGTCAGATAGTTGACCTAGCACCCTAGAGATGCAATATGCCAACTATAGTGGCATCACCCCTAACTAACACTCAAGCCCAATATGGAACAGGGTTAGGAAAGTATAGATGTGAATATATTTTCAGCCAGAAGAATTTTTCCCTACATATTTAGGGTGTTTAACTCTTACACAAGGGAATTTACCCCATGCACTCACTTCAATTGATATGATGCCTTTCGATTTGATGTTTGGTTCACTTGTCATTGAGTATGATGGATGGAACAACAATGATAAATTTGATCAGGATCAAAGCTTCATAAGTAAGATTCTAATTGGTGACCTCATGAGTGGCATATCATCCACTAATTCCAAGGCTTCAAAATAGGAAGGTTGGGGACCAAGAGGAATAAGGAACCTCTGGAAATGAAAGAAACATATCAAACACAAATTTGAAGCATCAATTTAAAACTCAGTGACAATATTATGCTACATGAGATTATGGATATAGAGGAATTCACATTAGTTTGTAATTTCCCAAGCAAAAGAATGGGAGGGAACTCCAAAAAAAAATAGTTAATGGAAAATTTTGGTGCCCTACTTGGAAAAAAGTCGTGAAGCTTCAAGCATGGTTCTTGTGAGGGGTTGGATGGTTTGTACATTAAGGACTGCAGAGGATATCGACAAGATCTTGAAGAATAGGTGTAAGTGGGCTTCATGGGAATTATACCTTAAGAAATGGCCTCTAGACATCGATGTCCATTCAACCCACCTTGACTTTAGTCCATCTTGGATAAGGATGCCAGGGCTCCCTTTGATTCTATGGTCTGAGGAATTTTTCAAATAAATTGGGAATTTTTTAGGTCTCTTTTATGGAGTGGATACCTTGTTCCATGACTTTAGCTATATGGGGATGGCCAAGATATTGGTGGGACTTGATCTATCCAAAGGATCATCTGGTTCCATTATAATTTGAAAGGCCCCTACAATATTCTACCAAGCCCTTGAATATGAAGGGGTCCCCTTTAAATTTTGTCAGTGCCATGAATATGGACATTTGGATAAGGATTTCTATGTTTAGTTCATAAGGAAAATTTGGGTTTGGAAAGCTCCCTAAGGAGTAAAAGGATTGGTTAAGTATCTTATGATGAAGGATTCCTGTGAGGTTCCATACAAATCATCCCTTGTAGGAATTTTAACATCATATACACCAACAAAGGGAATACAAGTTCTACAATAAGAGAATCCCACATATCATCTCCAAAAATACAACCACTAGTCTATCTCATGCAAGCGATATTATCCTCTTCCTCCTGAATTTGAAATTCTTTAGGCTACTTTCTTTTCAAATCTTGGGAGGTGGGGCTATATAACAAATCCTTAGATTAACCCAACGATTTCTTGCCTATTCTTTGAGGAATCTCTATCCCCCATCCCCCTCTTATCATTCCTTTGGATGGATTGAGGGTGGCCCATTATGCTAAGACAAATACTTTGTATTTCCATGTCCCATTCCTCAAGAATATATTGGACTCAGAATTGATCAATTATTTCCTATCATTTCAGGCTTCCAATTACAACTTTAGACCCAAAAATAATTGACCAAGTTTTTTCTCAAGAGGAATTGAGGGAGGATTGGGATGCTTAGAAGACAAAGGTTCTAAGTTAGTTTAGAAAGGCAGAAAATCATTCCTTTTTCTACCTTAGAAGCAACCAAATTATAAAGATAGAAGTGGATGAAAACAATCTCTTATTGGATACCATAAAGAAAATTCCCCTGGGGATGGTTCCAAATGAACTTATTAACCGTAAATTGTAAAGGAATGTGCAATTCCTCCAAGAAATTGGCTATAAAAAGGTTAACTTAGACCCATAATCTCTCTAGGCTTTTATTACAAGAATTGATGACAAACAAGGAGAAGGTAGTTCAATACTTATCCAATCTGTTAAGGGGGTGGGATTTCATCTTTATTGATTCTTTAGGAAGATTTGGGGGAGATGTAATGGGGTGGAAGACAAGATTATTATCGTATTCTAGCTCTTGGAATTTTGCATAAGGTTTGGGAAATTCTCTCCTTTATATGGATTTGGGAAAATAGATTACTTACTTGAATATTATAGACCTTACTATGAAAGGAAGGAATATTGGGATAAATTATTCAAAAATCCTTGGCTCCATAAAGGGTTGGTTATGATCAAAGGAGATCTAGCCTTCTCCCTTGGTGCATCAGAGATTTGGGGGCCAACCACCCAGATTAACAGTCTATCTAATTTCTTCATAAGTAATATGGAAAGGGTAGGTTTTTTGGATATTGAACTGGAAAAACTCACCCCAACTTGGAATAATAAGAGGACAAGTAACAAATGAATAGCAAAGATGTTAGATCACTTTCTAGATTTAAAGGATTTCGTTGAAAAGACACTCAAAGTCCATCAATGGATTTCCTTAGGAGGAGACTCTATCACAATCCAATGATCCTAGAGGTAGACCCTTCTCAAGGGAAGTCATCGAGCCCCTTCAATATAAACCTTGAAAGGATCAAGAAAAAGGACTTAGTCTCAAAAATCAAAGTTTCTTGAAAACCATTTGATGACTCTCTTAACGAATCATCCCACATCCAATTCCACCAAAACTTTAAAAAAGTCAAGCAAATGGCAATCCAATGGTACATGTAGAGAAAAGGAAAAGGATAACATTATTTAAAAAATTTTGAGGATATTATAGCCTCCATCCTCCAACTGTTAAAAAAAAATAAAAAAATAATCATAAACTTTGATAAGAAAGAAGACTTTGTCCCAAAAATCAAAGTTTTTTGAAAACCATTTGATGTCTCTCTTAACGAATCATCTCACATCCAATTCCACCGGAACTTTAAAAAGGTGAAGCAAATGGCAATCCAATGGTACATGTAGAGAAAAGGAAAAAGATGACATTATTTTAAAAAAATTTGAGAATATTATAGCCTCCATCTTCACAAGAATGGTTCTTAAAAAGAAAGACAACAGATTTACAAGAATGGTTCTTGAAAAGAAAGACAACAGATTCTCCAACTGTATAAAAAAAAAAAAAAATCATAGTAAGAACCTTCCATAAAATTACTTCTGAAAAAGTAAAGAAAACCTTATTCAAGGATGACTCCCACACTACCTTTGCATAAAATTGCTTCTAAAAAAAAGTAAAGTACTTGAAAACCTTATTCAAGGATGACTCCCAAACTACCTTTGCTACAATTATCCCTTTTTTTAACTGAAGGACAATTCCTCCCCAGATTCGTTGAACCTAAGGACAATCAAGTACTTAGGGATTTAATTGATTTCTTCATGTTTCGTTTCTTGTTTTCCTTGTTTTGTCATTTTTTTTTTCGCTTTATTATTATATATTTATTATAGATTTTATTTTGTATGGTTAGATTAGGTTTTCTTTTATTTTCTTGAGTTTTGTTTGATTTCTTTTTATTATTTTTATTTTCTTTAGTTTTGTTTGATATATTTTATTACTTTTACGTTTATTTTATTTTACTGAGTTTTGTTTAATTTCTTTTATTATTTTTATTTTCTTTAGTTTTGTTTGATTTCTTTTATTACGTTTACGTTTATGTTTTTTTTAAGTTTGTTTGGTCTTGTTGTTTTCCTGGTTTTTGTTTTATATACCTTTTAGCCTTTATTTATTATTTCTCTTTTATCGTTTTTTGCCTTGTTGTATTTTTTAATAACATTATAGTATGACTCATTATATTATAACTTGATCATTTCAATARTTCTAATATTTATGTTTTTATTTAGGTTTATATATGATTATTATTTTGGGGTCTATTAAATTTCTATTATTATTGTTTGCTTGGTTTTGATTTWTCTATWTTTTTTTTTTCCTTGATCCTTATGTTGTGTTAAGTATTATTTCATTTTCAATCTTTAATAATCATCTACTATCTTTTAAAAAAAAAAATGTTAATATTTAATTTGTTTATCATAGAAATTATTTTTATAGGTTTTACATTTTTAAGTTTATTTTATTACAATGAAATCTAATTTATTTTATTTATTTATTTAGTTTTTTCTTTTTTATAACTATATAGTTTGAGTGRGTYTAATGATCAAGAATGTGTATTTCCTTTTAAGAGGTCATAAGTTTAAATCCAGARGGGAGTAAGGTATGTATACCTCCRTAKACTTTACCAGTCAAATTGTTGGACAAGAGTYCCTTGTCCCACAAACAAGAAAGTCTCATACACCAATTTGGTGTGGTTTAGCCMTGACCTTAAAAAATAAATGTATATATAATGTATAATATATAGTTTATATATATAWACTACATAAACTATATATTATATAGTTTATATATAAACTACATAGCTACACATAATAAGATATATATATACAAACTATATATGTAGTTTTTAATTTTTTATAAAATATTTTATTTTAATTTTGTTTTTTCATAATTGTTTTGATATAATGTTTTAGTTTAGGTTTTTTTTTTGGATTTTTTTTTAAATTTTAGAATTTTTTTAATATTTTGTTTAAATTTTCTTTTTTTTAAGGTTTTTTTTTTTTGACTTGAGTAGCTTTTTAGGGTTTTGACAACTCAAAATGATGACTATGGTTCTTTTAAGCAATTCTAATAAATAATAGCTTCTTAGAACTCTTCAAATATTACAAAAGGACAAAAGTCTTAGGAAAAATGGCCTCCCTTTTGAATTCTTTCTCAGTTTCTATGATTTTATTGCAGAAGATATTCCAAGAGTAGTGGAGGACTCTAGAACCAATGGGAGAACTTTGGCAACCTTCAACTCCACTTTTATAGCACTTATTTCCAAAGTTGATAATCCCTCTTGCTATGAAAATTTCCAYGCTATCTCACTATGAAACTACATCTACAAAATAATCTTAGAGATTATCTCAAGAACATTGAAATATATTCTTTCTCAATAGATCTCCTCTAAGTAGTTCAACTTCCTAGAAGGGAGATAAATCCATGAGGGAGTGGGTGTTTCCCAAGAAGGTCTCCATTCGATAAAGAATAATAATTTAAGGGACATGACTATAAAATTATACCTTTGCAATGATTTCGATAGAGTGAGATAGCTCTTCTTAAGGATAATCCTCATCCATCTGGATTTCAATCATCAATTTGTTATGTGGGTCATGAGTTTCATCTCTTTAGTCTCCTTCACTATTCTCATCAATGATGTAACCTCCCCCTTATTCAAACTTGAAAGAGGAATTAGGTAGAGATGTCCATTATACCCACTCTTCTTTCTTTTGGTAGCAAAAGGGCCCAACAAATCCCTTAAGGAAACCTCAACAAGTGGCACATTCAAAGTATTTTCATAGGAAAATCTTGTAATGTCTCTCATTTACTCTT
>JASDQU010947140.1:0-12544 GCA_032191745.1 Picea mariana
GAGAGAGGTGATATCTAAAGACACCATTACAACACTTAAACACAACCAAGCATAGTTCAAAATATGTAGTTGTGTAAGAAACAAAAATATTTCCATACACAATACACTTCACTCATATTGTTCACCATGTTATAGATTGACCCATAGGTCCAGTTATCCCCATTTTGTGGATAACCAAGGAGATCATGTCTCGAGGCCCTTAGGTTGTAGATATGGAGTGCCAAGAGACTACATGACCAACAATACCTTTTTGCACAGATGGAAAACCCACTCACCACCATAGATGGTCATAGATTTGTAGATGGAATCCACCACACTAACTGGCTTAGGAAAGGCAGTGGGCCTTGCTCCATGAAGTAAAAGTCAATATTATGGTGAGAATAGTTTCAATATTTAAGCCATTTGATTATGTTGTATCTTAGATTGCTCTAGATTCCATTATATGTGTTTGGACATTATGCCTTTTCCCCTGCTTCAACTTTGTGGTTGACATTGTGCCCTAGTAAGTGGTCTTATTTGGGAATGGGTCTACTGCTGGGAACTCCCTTAATGAGCCATCGTATTGTTCCCGACCATACTTACCAATTTCCATCATTATTCCCCTCAAATTCCTTATCACTTGGGATTTTAGGGTGTATTGACCCAAGAAGGGGTTGTCCCTCATTCTATGGGAAGAAGGGGCTAAAGGCCCAGAGGGGTTGGTGTTGGGTAAAAGATTAAAGCCTTATATAAACCTTCCAGATGCTTCCCCCAGGGATCACCCTAGAAAGCAATGAAACACTTATCTTTGAATAAAAGGGGACCCAAAATATAATGAAACATGCTTAAAAGGTTAGTTGAAGGATAGGAGCTCTCATCACGAGCCGACCTATCACATCCATGGATATCTAGTGGTATGACATTGGTATCATTTGGTCACCAAACCAGGACAGTGACTCTCAGTTGTATGGCTGAGAGAAAGGGGGTCTCATCACGAGTCAACCTTCTTATTTCTCTTAGGTATTTGTGGGTGACATTGCCACCTCCTGGTCACCACGCCAAGGTAGTGACCTTCAATCTCTCCTTATGTTATTATGAAATAATATATAAAGAAATAAAGATAAAAGGAAAATGATGGGCTTGGAAAAAGTGCATTGCGGATGAAGGTACCACACACCCTCTACAAAGGTACCCATGAATGAGACAATATGACCCCTAGTATGTCATGATCCCTATGCCCATTGAGTCTTGACCCCATCCACCTCATACACTTTTCATGGCTTAAAGAGGGACCTCTCGGAATCTCTCCTTGACCTAGGGAAAGATCTATCCAATAGGACACCTCGTCAACCCTCCCATACTTAAGCTTACAAGTCACATAGTGTCTTTGAGTTGTTAATTGTTTGATATGGTGATCTTTGATGCACATGATTGGATGGATTACTTATTGATTGGATTAACTTATCATGATGTTATGACTTGATATCCTTGGAGGGYGTGTTAATTTGTATTTCTAGGACCTAGCTAGTGGACAGTTTTGGGAGAACAAGCCTAGCTTGGGCTTCCATGGGGATACAAACCCACATGTTGGATGTCAAGGGCCCACATACCAGATGAGAGAAATAAAACTTGGATGACCTTGATGATGACTTGGACGACCTGGCCCACCCCCTACTTGCCAAACAATTTGCCCAGGAGGGGAAAAACGTTCCTCTTTTGAGCTTGACGTCATGATCTTGGGGGCTAGGGCATGGTGGTGAGGTGCTACTCTTTGACACGTGGACGTTTGATGAGGAGAAGGGTCTTCACCATGATATGAGTTCCTAGATGCTTGACACATGGCCTTTGGAGGCCCATCCATGCTTCTCCAACACCAATGACTTCCTCAAAGTGGAAAAACATCCCCTAAAGGGGCGACGTCCTCCTAAATTAGGGTTTAATTTGTGAAAAAAGTGAAATTTTAAGTGAATTGTTTAATATTATTTTTTCAAGGGGGAAATATTAGGGTTGTTGAACCCTAATCTTGTGTTTTACTCCTTATTTTGTAGACAAGCTATGTTAGTTAAATTTTGTATAAATAGAGATCATAAGATCTCATTTTAATCATAACTCTCCCTCTTATGAGAGACTTGGTCTGAAATTTTCGGCCCTCTTGGCTCTTTTAGCTCTTGTGCACTTGTTTTATGGCTATGTTATGAATGGTTGATGGAGGAAGGCCTAGCACTAATGTTGGATGATGCTTTCTAGCTTTTGTGGTGAATTGTCTTAGCATTTCTCTTGATCTTGGTATGGTTTTTACTCTCTTGCTATCATTTTATTCAAGTCAAGCATTGTTATGCTAGGCACTAGGTGGGAAGTATAAGGGAATACACCCCCACCACAACCTTCATCATTTTATTTGCTTCAATCCATTGATCACAGGTTTTCTAAGAGAAGTATAAGGGCATACACCCTCTTAGCTTAAACCCTAGCTTAAAGAAACTTGCCTTGGGAAGTAAAAGGGATTACACCCCCAAGGAGGTAGCTTCTCTAAGCTCCTTATGACTCCATTAAATCAATAGTAAAGGCACTAGTAATTGATTTGTTGCATTGAAGAAATAAAATATTGCATTGGGAAACATGATTTTCGGTCATTTTTACTTCTTGCAAATTGCATTGTTTTCCTTGTGCCTTGGGCACCTCACAACCACTAGGGCATCCCCATATTGGGGCTACTTATTGCTGCTGTTACAAAATTTCATATTCAACCATTAGGGCTACAAAAACCCTAACTTACTTACTTGAATAACTCTCTTATCAACCATTGGCTTTTGCTCAAAGTTTGCGCACTTTTTCTCCTTGGTCCAATGCATTTTTTGGCAAAGTTTGAGGATATTTCAGTGGATGATTTTCTTGATGTAATACATTGAATGTTACATCCATAAGGCTGATACAATTTTTTGCGGACAAGTGTTTACAATAGACTTATATTTTATGCTAAGATTATTGGTTTTTCATCTTAAGTTTGGCTAGTCATTCACTAGTTTTTCTCTGGCATTTTCCACTTAATCTTTAGCATTTATTGAGTAGCTTTTGGTATCATTTTCTTGCGGATATATAATGTCATATGTTTCTGAAAATTAGGGACAAAAAGCTTAACTTTCTGATCCAACTAACATATACTATTGCAAAGTGTCTTTTCTTGTGTCTCAGGTAGGTACAATCATCTGGAGAAGTGTTATATATGTGGGGCAACAATTAGTTAATTTGCAAGGAATATCTTTCCACCTTTCACTCCACTTAGAATTAACCTATATGGGCTTCATTTCCATCCATATTCATCTCCATATCAATGCCCCTAGGGTCACCGATATCACCTCCCTATAGTGACCTAGTCACCCTTGAAGTGCAAGACCTACATCGAGGTGACATTAGGTGTAGGATTCCCAAGTTGTAGCACTTGTTTCGTGGTTGGGTCGGGCTTTGCCCAACCTAAAACTTGCACTATAAAATTTTGGCGTCATTGTTAGGGAATATTTTGAATCTTCTTTGTTCCCTAACGACACTTTGGTAAGCTATCCCAAAGCCTTTCCCTTAGCTTTCCTGCAGACTCTACCCAAGGGACATTCCCTTTCCACCTTTGATGAACTCTCCTTGAAGTTCATCAAGCGAATCCACCTTCCATGAACTCACCTTTCCCTTTTTTCCCCTTTCCATCCTTTGATGAGCCTTGATCTCATCTGGCGACTCCATTGAGGTGTCCTTTTAGTCAATGGAAATATGGCACCATGGGATGAACCCCCATCCATAAATTGTTATGCCTCGAAGAAGGAACTTTTATAGATGGAAAATGAAAAGGCTGCCATTAAAGCTGCGGACGAAATGATGGATCTTATGAGAGAGTTGTTTCCTATCCTTGACGATGAAGAAGTATTTGAAGAATAGACATATGAACAAAGTCATCAAGAAGAGAACACAACGAGTTGTGACCCTTTCAAAGACCTTGATGATGCTTTATTCCATGACCTTGAAAGTGAAGAAGCATCAAAGGAAACCTTGGATATGACGGATCCCCTTGCAGAAAAGCATGCAAAGAACTATGCACTCATAATCAAGCCTCTTGTGATGAAGAGACGATGGAGAGGATTGTCTGTAAAAAGAAAGAAGAATTATGATAAAGCACAACATATTGAGGCATTGCTATCTTTGATCCCGTTTGATGAAGGCAAGGTTGTCCAACCTTGTTTACCTCCTAATGTTGAAGAAGGGATCAATCTCGATGATGAAGAATTTGAAGGTCCAGTTGAAGATGTTCATGCCTCTGCTCCTCCTGCACACAAAGATGAAAAGATGGTCAATTTCAGCCATATTGATGATCCTATGAAAGTACCCTTCGATATGGTTAATGATCCCATAGACACTTTCATACAGACTGGCATACATAGATGGGATCTTAGTTGTCTCAAATTTGATAGAGGCCCCATCTATGACATCGAGGGTAACTCTCAAGTAGAGGGGGTGTCATCATCAGAGGAGTGGTCCTCATACATACATTATTCAGATGTTTGGAAGCCTGGTGTTGATATGGTTATAGATTTGTTCCGCCCATTCGAGGATGAATTGTCACAACATACTCAAAGTGATATTCAGTCATCCTTTGGTACATACCCTTTTGAGGATGAAAATTTCTTTTATGAGGATTTCCAACCGTTGTGCTCATATTTTGAGGAGTACCAGGATGTGACCACCCTAGAGAAGTCAAAGGTTTACTCTTCAAAGCGGAAGTATTTTCATCTTAGAGATTTTTGTGGAAATTCATAGGGGAAGAGACGTTGTTTTTCTACACCCGAGACTGTTCCTTACCTCTTACCCTTTTCTCCAAGAGACCATGAAGCATTCTTCCGATCTCTCATTTCCTCTTAGTTCTCGATAAGCAGTGAGTCTTTGTGCTCGGAT
Source organism: Picea mariana (assembly GCA_032191745.1). NCBI lineage: Eukaryota > Viridiplantae > Streptophyta > Pinopsida > Pinales > Pinaceae > Picea > Picea mariana. The sequence goes on from JASDQU010947140.1 coordinate 4,915, forward strand.
GAAGACAAGCCTTCATCTACATATAGTAGCCCCCTTCAGAGATGGATTGATCAGTCTTGTGGCTACATTTTCAGGTGGGATGATTGAGATTGTGGTTTCTCTTTTCAACATGATTTCCTCCCTCCCACCCATCTCCATGGATTTTATTTCATGATTGATTATATGTTTATTTATGCTCATGATTACTATGTGTTGGACTTATCTTTGTTGTTTCACATGATCAAGCACAGGGGGAAATGTCTTCGTTCGATGATTAGGTGTTTGCACTAGTTGCACGATTTCACCTGACACCTTCGAGACTTGATCTTCAGGGTCCCAGGACCCCAGGTAAGTAGGTAAGTAATCTTGTTTTCTTGCATCTTGCATATTGATTGTTCATACTAGTTTAGATGCATTTCATTTTCATTTTTTCTCTACTTGCATATCGATTTCATGCTTAGTTTATAGTTTTTTGAAAAAATGTCAAAATTTTATTTTTCTAGTTTAGTGGGTTTTGATTATGATCATATGGGAACAAGGATGAGTAGGATGAGAGAAAGGGGGACTCTTCATGAACCAACCTTCTAATTTCCATTAGGTATTTGTGGGTGACATTACCACCACCTGGTCACCACTCTAAGGGAGTGACCTTCAATCTCTCCTTATGTTATTATGAAATAAAATATAAAGAAAGAAAGATAAAAGGAAAATGGTGGGCTTGGAAAAAGTGCATTGCAGATGAAGGTACCACACACCCTCTACAAGGGCACCCATGAATGAGACAATATGACCCCTAGTATGTCATGAGCCCTATGCCCATTAAGTCTTGACCCCATCCACCTCATACACTTTACATGGCTTAGATAGGGACCTCTCGAAAGCTCTTCTTGATCTAGGGAAATATCTACCCAGTAGGACACCTCGTCAAGCCTCCCATACTTAAGCTTGACAAGTCACATAGTGTCTTTGAGCTGTTAATTGTTTGATATGGTGATATTGGCCCTCTTGGCTCTTTTACCTCTTGTGCACTTGTTTTATGGCTATGTTATGAATGGTTGATGGAGGAAGGCCTAACACTAACTTTGGATGATGCTTTCTAGCTCTTGTGGTGAATTGTCTTACCATTTCTCTTGATCTTGGTATGTTTTTTACTCTCTTGCTATCTTTTTATTCAAGTCAAGTATTGTTATGCTAGGAGCTAGGTGGGAAGTATAAGGGAATACACCCCCACCCCAACCTTCATCATTTTATTTGCTTCATCTCATTGATCAAGGGTTTGCTAAGAGAAGTATAAGGGAATACACCCTCTTAGCTTAATCCCTAGCTTAGAGAAACTTGCCTTGGGAAGTAAAAGGGCTTACACCCCCAAGGAGGTAGCTTCTCTAAGCTCCTTATGAATCCATTAACCCAATAGTAAAGGAACTTCGGGGCTTCCGTTTGGTCATTAATACTTGCGTGAATTTGATGCTCCGAATGCACGAGAGCCACTAATCTGAACTGTACATGGGATCTCCACCGTTGAAAATTGAACCTTTCTGATTGCTTATATTTTAAGCCCGAAATGGACTACTCTGAATGCTGCATTTGGACGTTTCCTGTACAAACAAAGGACTTGGTCGACCTGCTTTGAACATAAAATTTGGTAGCACCACTTTCTAGAACTAGGGTTCACAATGCCTTTGAGTTACTTTTGTCGCTGCAGATGTTTGTGATAACACAACTAACATATACTATTGCAAAGTGTCTTTTCTTGTGTCTCAGGTAGGTACAATCATCTGGAGAAGTGTTATATATGTGGGGAAACAATTACTTGATTTGCAAGGCATATCTTTCCACCTTTCACTCCACTTAGACTTGACCTATAGGGGATTCATTTACATCCATCTTCATCTCCATCTCAATCCCCCTAGGGTCACCGGAATCGCCTCCCTAGAGTGACCTAGTCACCCTTGAAGTGTGTGACCTACATCGAGGTGAAATTGGGTGTAGGATTCTCAAGTTGTAGGACTTGTACCATGGTTGGGTCAGGCTTTTCCAAACCTACAACTCGTGCTATAACATGTCCATCTTATATAGTGCCAAAATCTGACCGAATTTATTGAAGTGAGGAACGTAAGCTCCACGTAGACTGGTTAGGGAGCTTACCAAACTTATTGATTTATGCCTTGTTATACACACTGGTCTAGAATTATGTTGTAATTTCTCGACCAGTTGAATGCTTAGTCAACCATCTAGTCGGTCTCTTAATCAACCATCTCATTGGCACCTAGTCGGTCTCTTAGTTGACTCTTCAAGTCGATCATTTACTATCAATTGACTATCTCTTGAAGATCTATAGGTGTGATGAACCTGCATAGCCTATTGTTCCAATCCCCCCCAATCAACATAATGATTTGGAGATTCAAGATCATGTGAAATTACTTATGTACACCCCCCCATAATTGCAACATCTTAAAGCCCAAGCATAACTTAAAGTTTCACAAAGATAAATTCTAAGATAGGCTCCATACATATATCAACAACTTGATCATTTATCTTGTAATAAAGAAGAGTCACAACATCTCCTTGTACTAATTGTCTCAAATAATGAGCATGAAGCTCCATAAGCTTCATTTTGTTGTGTGCAATAGGATTTGTGCAACATATATCACTCTTTGGTTGTTGCAATATACTACATTTGATGTATTGACTAAAAAACTAAGTTTTCCCATGAGATGTTGAATCCACATAGCCTTTGTGCCAACATGCACTACACCACAATATTCTACTTCTACAGTCGATAAATAAACCAGCCTATGATTTTTACCAGACTAGAAAATGGGTTCACAGCCAAGTTGAAACACATAGCCAGATGTAGACTTCATGTCATCACCATCTCGAGCCCAATCTGAGTCATTATAGCTGAATAACTGGTTCATTTTGTTATTGCATACTTTATACTAAGATGGTAAGTTTCCTTGATATGAAAAATATTTCTCTTTGCGACTTTAAGGTGATTTTCTCATGAATCCTACATAAATCGAGAAACCACACTAACAACAAAGGAAATATTGGGTCGAGAGTGAGTTAAATAAATAAGGTTATTGACAAGCTCTTGATAGATTGTAGCATCAAATTTTAAAGGATGACATTCCTTGGTTAGCATCACTCTCGACTGATAAGGTGTAGCACATGGTTTACTGTCTTCCATTATGAACTTACGTAGAAGATTCAACACATATTTCATTCGACAAAATAAGATACCATCATCTATTTGTAAGACTTGGATGCCTAAAAGGAAGTGCAATAGACCAATATCAATTGTCTAAAATGTATATGTTGACTATTTATTCTAACCCAAAATTAAGTTAGCATTACTTCCAGTAATATCTAGGTCATCTACATATAATGAACCAATTAAAGTTTCACCATTTACATGCAATACATATATATTTTGATTGGATTCAGATTGTTTGAAACCAATATTCGGGAAAAAACAATAAATCTTCTCATACCATGCCCCAGGGGTTTGTTTCAAACCATATAAGGATTTCTTTAGTCAACACACAAGATTTCCATCCTTCTAAAACTTGGTGGGTTGCTCCATATAAATCTCCTTTCTAAGATTATCATGTAGAAAAAAACTTTTGACATCCATTTGATTGGCCTCCCATGTAAAGTCAACAACAAGTGAAAGAACCAATCAAATAGAGTTCATTTGTACGACCAATGCAAAAGTCTCAGTGTAGTCAATGCCTTCTTCCTAAACAAATCCCTTGGCTACCAAACAAGCACTATGTCTTTCAATGACACCTTCAAATGTGAATTTGGTCTCATAGACACACCAACATGTCACTACATTCTTTTCTAGTAGTTGAGGAAATAAATCCCAAGTGTCAGTCTTCATTAAGGAATGATAGTCACACGCAATAACATTCTCCAATTTAGGTTGACCATGTGCATTTGTACATGTATATGGATGACATGTCTCTAGCACACATGTCATTTGATCCACATTATTTTGAGAATGAAATGAAGGCTGAGATACAACAATGAAATATAAAGATATATTGCAATAAACACACAGATCTAGTAATGCACAATTTTTTTATTGAGAGAATGTACAGAAACCATAAAATTACAGAGTGAATGAATCACTAGAATGGTGGCAACTTATCTCTGAGAAGAGATGTGATGGCTACTCTCATTCCCAAGAAGACGATGATGTTTTCAATGAGGCTTTAGAGGCATTTTTAACATAAAGAAAATTCAAAACCCTAACCCCGAAAGATGAAACGCCAAAAGGTTTGTGGGCCTCGATGGGGGTAGTTGGTAAGTCAACTTCCAAAGGGTGTAACTTTTGCATACGATCTCTGTTTGGGGCGCACAATAGATCGTTTGAAAGGTCTATCCGAGTACTACACATTTTTTTGTCATAATTTGGCCAAAGCCTATTGGGTGACTATGGCGGGCCCAAAAAACGTTGTTTAGGGCCTCAAAGCGACCCCAAAAGTTTAGGACCTGAAAAGTTGTAGAAAAGTTACCAAGGTGGAAACCCCTATTTTGAGCTAGTGGAATAGGTGGGTGGCCACCAATTTTCGCATGGATCAATCCTCCCCCTTAAGAAGAAATGGTCTCCATTACGTGAAGTCCCCAGGGAAGCTTTCGCTGAATTTGAACCGTGGCAAGTTGCTTGCCTTGCTGAAGAAGTTCTCCTGCTTAGCTTGCTGAAGGATGTTATGAACCTGTTGTTGGAGGGGTTGGATCTGTTCAACCAATCTAGCGGCATGATCTTCTAGAGTGTGAGAGGACTATGTCGGTGAAGATGCAACATGAATAACATGAAGGGATTTATCATAAATTGGTTTGACTAGGCAGTGTAGAGGCACCCCCGTAGGTGCAATATGACTATCTTGGTGCTTTTCTACAATCTTGTTGATTTGCGTTTTTTGGATAGAAGGGTCTTGGGCCGAGGTTGCAATGGTTGCAGTTGCCTTCTCTTCTGAACAGGTTATGAAGAGGCTAAACTTTGCGGTATGAGAGATTACTTTGCGACACTGTTTTGTCAGTACAATGGTCAAAACCACTTCTGGTATCCTGTAGGGCTGACCCCCCAGAGTAACAATGATGCTAAGGGGTTGAGACTCATAAACAACATGATGCCTCCACATATATGGCTGGCCTAAAAAAACATCATAGACTTCCAGTGGGACAACATCACACAGTACCTCATCCTTGAAGGGCTTTATGTCATATGATAGGTGACACTCTTGGCTGACACAAAGATCTCATCCCTGGTGGAGCCATCTGATGTTGTATGGCTACGGGTGTGGTGTTGTCAGCAAATCCAACTACTTGATGACCTCTATTGAGATGAGGTTCTTTTGGATTCTACTATCAACATTAAAATGCAGTAGGGTCCCCTTTACCCACATCTGCGAATGGAAAAGGCACTCCTCCTCCTCAGGATCCTCTGGTTCTTCTGGTTGGATTGTTGTGGTCATGACAGTAGCAATGGGTTCTGCATCAATTATTTATTTCCTTTTATTATTGTCTGAATCATATTCCAATTCAGGGCTCATCTCCGTTTCTTTTACCTTGATCACCAATGACTGTTTCGAGCAACATTCATTGGTGTTGTGCCAAGGGATTTTGTGGAAGTCTCACCACTTCCCAGTTTCCTTCTTCATCTTTCCATTACCCTTCTTTTCTTGTGGCTTGGAATGGTTGTCTTGTGGTTGATTTTTCTATGAGTTAGGGTTGCATTTACCATACTTTGGTTGTTGTGGATTTGCATACCCAAATTCCCGCTTGTTCTGTTGCTTAAATTTCTGCTCAATTTTGATAGCATATCTATAAATGGTTCTCAGTGATGAGATTTCCAGGAACTCCATTTTGGTTTGGATGTACCTGTGTAGAGCCCCGCGATAATTCAAAACTAGATGTTGCTCAAAGTCTTTGATACCCAGCTTGGTGTGCAAGGTATGGCAGGTATTTATGAACTCCAACACTATTTGGTCCTGCTTTCGATGTAGCGTGGTCCATCTCATCTGTTGGTCATCATAGTTTTCCACAAGGTAATATTGTTCCTTGACCGCATCCATAAAAAAATCCTAAGTGGGCTTGGCCCCAAATATTCTAGACTCCTCTGTGGAACTTTGCTCCCAATAAGTTTCCCACCAATGTTTCACATGGGGGAGAGCCTTAAGTACCACAAAGGTGATATTTTATCTGTCGAAAAAAATGTGAACATAGAAATAAACTTCTAACAAATTTAACCATTTTTCCAAAGCATCCGCATCGATTTGATGTTCAAATACAGGAATATCAAAATTAACTTGTACCTTGAATGGGGTAGCGTCTCCAAAGTGACTACTTGACGAAGACACACATGTTATTGTTGACAATCATTGAAGGATTTGGGAAAAATTATCAAATGTCACGTTCCTCTGTTGTGCGAGGGATTCCACGAGCAACAACTTGATGGGATCTTCTGCTCCCTCGTTCCTCTTCTCTTCCGCCATGGGAGGTCGCTTCAGCTGGAGAGTGCAGTTGTCCTCAAGATAAACTAGCTCGAGACGGAACCCTCTATACCCTGACCTCATCGTGGACATGCACTGAGAAACAAAAAGGAGTAGCCTGCTTTGATACCACTGATCCATATTATTTTGAGAACAAAATGAAGGCCGAGATATAGCAATGAAATATATAGAGATATTGCAATAAACACAAAGATACAGTAATGCACAATTCTTATCAATGAGAGAATGTATGGAAACTGTAAAATTATAGAGTGAATGACTTGCTAGAATGGTGGCAACTTATCTCTGAGAAGATATGTGATGGCTACACTCATTCACAAGAAGATGATGATGTTTTTAATTGTTAAAAATAATTAAAAAAAAGCACCTAGGCAAGTGTTTCTCATCACCTAGGCACCTAGGGGGTGGGAAAATGTCTGATGTAGATCCTAGTCATTTAATTCATGTGATATGAATTAAAAGTGACTTTATGACTTAAGTGAAGGGGGTGAGTGAATAGACATTACAAATTAGCCACTCATCTAAGTCAATCTTGACCATTGGATTAAGAAACCCTTCAACTTCCCTCATTGATTTGGTTAGGGTAAGGAGGTATCGCCCATTGCATTAATTCTTCATGAGTTTTGGAGAGCAAGAGAGAGAGATAAGTCGAGCAAGAGAAGAGAGAAAGTTTGTTGAGCATTGACATGCATTCCAAGGCAAAGGTACAACATGGAAATCGAGGCAAAGGGTACAACCAACAAAGGGTTGTACAGTACGTATTATGGAGAGGCCGTAAAGCAGAGAAAAGTATAGTTCGTACAGTAGAGGAGGTGCATGCATTTTGAGGTAAGTTGACACATAAATCAAGGCACATTTAATGCTAGAAATTCCATAAAACAAGCCCATAATTTGTGGCACGAGTTTCTAGACAGTCCGTACAACATTAAATGTTGTGACCACCATATTGTAGTACGAATTTCTTGCACATAAATTGAGGAGCAAAATTTGGGACTATTCAGGAGGAGATTTGGCTCATCTTCTGAGATAAATTTGTGTAAATTTTTTGTTGTGAATATTTCTGCTGTAACAAAAGAATTTCTCTGAGCTCTGAAAATAATAAAAATCCCCTCTCACTAGTTTTCCCCTTG
>JASDQU010947141.1:6286-33073 GCA_032191745.1 Picea mariana
AAATATGATAAGCAGTCATTTCTTTTCGATGAATATCTATCTAAGAGAGAGAGAAAGTTCTTTTCACTAACAAGCACAAATACGGAGTGTCCTCAAACGATTCTTTTCTCAATCAAATCCTGATTTGATGCAAAAACTTTTAAATGCCTTCTAATATGCACAATCAATCATAAAGATTTTTTTTATTGTTTGCGTATGAATGATGATCAATTCGACACAATGCTTGTCTGGCTAATTATCTTTCTTGTATGAATGAAAACCAAACTAGCACAAGCAAAAGTCACACAACCAATACACCCTTTCGTAGCAATCAAAACGAAAAAGTGAGAGAAAAGAAACAATCAAAGAGAAAAACAAACTTCACACCCAAAAGCAAAAGTTGAAGAACAATGACCTTGACTGAAATCAAGATAAAGAGGTCTGTAGGCCTTTGATGACCTTCACTAGGGTTTTTACTTGGCTGATGAGGAGAGAAAAACAATGTATGGGTTTCAAATTTCACTCAACAGGAAAAACTCAATGAAAAAAGTGAAGAAGGCTACAAGATCCAACTAATGAGATGTTTATTCTTCAAAAAGACAGATGTCAATGCTGAAAGAGAAGAAACATTGACTCACAAGGTCACTCAGCAGAGGAGACACAGAGGCAAAACCTTAACAGGGCAATTCTGGAAGGTTTTTTGAGCCAAAGAGGGTTGGCGCTCTGTTGCCAAAGGCAAGGAGCGTTATAGCGCTCTGTGCAAGGGTATGGGGGAGCGTTGGCGCTCTGTTAACACTAGGACAGGGGCGCCAGGGTCTAAAAGTCCTAGAAATGTCAAAAAATAAAAAAATTGCAATTCAATTTCGACAATTATGTTGAGTGTGATGGGGTAAGGAGCCAATCAGCTCATGAAACTAATCAAAAGAGGGGTTAACCAGGTCTGAAACAATCAAGGGATAGAACAAGGTCAATGAGGAGAAATCAAAACAAGAAGTTTCAATTCGAGGCTATCTCCCCAGCGGAGTCTCCAATTTCTGTTGTAGGAAAATCTCCCTGCGGACAGGTATATCGCCTCTAAGAGCTTGACCTTAACTCTAGACAGAAAATGCTTAACATGAACACTGACTTCCTTTCAAATCTATCTAAACTAACACATGAGAAGGAAGGATGACAGAGGTACCTTTTATCGATGTTTGTCCCTGCACGCTCCGATTTGCGCTCTAATCCTTTTTCTCCTCGCTGAGTTCTGTGGACAAAACAAGATACGACCACTTCCTACTCTATTGATATTAGCTTGAAAACAAATCTATCAATTAATGATAAGTTCATGTGACGTTAGACACAAACTAGAAAGAAACAGGCCAAGCGTGTCATATTGATGAGAATAACGACAACAGTACTTACAATCGTAGATGCGAATGCGACAGCTTCGTCAAGTCCCCTTCGTCTAACCCTTGCCTGAAAGCTCCACAACCTGGATAACAACAGCTTCACTGATCACTCTCCTTTGGCTGACTGTGAGTTTCGTCCAAGATCATAAGTTTCATAACTTCATTTCTTCCCCCCTTTCCACCATCATAGATCCTGTTTATATAGGTTAAAAGGAGCTTAACCTCTTGAGTTATCTTTAGAACAAGTTGGGAACCTTATCCTTAGATCAAGGATCTCTTGATGAAACCAAGAATTCAAGTACAATTGCCTCATAATCTCGAAAGATCCTCCCCTTATTCTCCTCAACGGGCCAACTACTGCCTCAGATTAGGCAGCGCTCCCTTAGAAGGGGCATCAGAGCATTGTAGCGCTCCCTGGTAAGCTTTAGGGGAGCACCAGCGCCTTCAAGATGAGCATCGCTCCTTCAGAGGGGGATGGGGAGCATTATAACGCTCCCTGAAGCCTTGTAGGGGAGCGCCAGCGCTTTTAGGGCTGAAATAGGGGAGCGCTCCTCCTCAAAACCTTTGTTTCAGGGCTCCTTTCATGTGTCAAGAGTTATTTGACTTCAGTAAACCATTTCTCCTCCTTCAAATCAAGCATATGAGATGTTATAAGTGTCTCCTTAGTGTCGTCGACATGGAAGTATGTCTGAACATCATTTGCGACACTTGTGACCAACTTGTGACACTTGCGAAAGTTGTAAGGAAGGTGCGACACTTACGACAATTGAGAGGGATATGCGACACTTATCCAACTGAGTAATTTTGACGTGTAACAGCATGATCAAGAGAAGGTTTTGAGATAGTCGAGGAAAGAACAAATTTTAATGCCCCATCTCTTAAAAGGATACTTAGGGGGTTGGGTGTGTTACAAACTGGTATCAGAGCATGCCACAACACTAGGCTTGAATGGGCCAGAGATTAGTAAAAGTACTGGTATAATAAGGTAGAGATGAGCCTGTTTAAAATAATTTCTCTGTGTTAAAATTTTACTCATTATCCGCATTAACTCCTTGAGGAGCAGGACTGCAGATTGAAGCATTTATGTTATTTTGAGTTTTTACAATAGAAACCTTAACATGATGACTGCAATAGAGGGATTAAATTGTTGACCTGGTGGAATAATGGATACTCCTACATGAGTAGGAATATGTTGATAAACATTAATAATAAGACCTAAGTCTAGAAAATGAATAATCTGGATGGTTTTAATAAGTCGTAATATTGCCTATAAGTACGGGTCGATGGAGCCCCTGGCACTTTTAATTGTTGTTTAATAAATAAAACTAAGCCCCATATGTATAAGTCCCTCATGTTTAGAGGACTGACGGAAAATAGGTAAGGTCTATTTACTTGACCTGTAATAAATGAAATTTGGAGCTAGATTTATCTAGTTAAACAAAAGAGAAAGGGTCCTTTGGACTATTGATAGTCCTCATAAAGGCATTGAAATGACATGAACATATGAGAAATTTATGAGCTCATGGTTGTACTAAAGAAAATGTATAATCCTATTAACCTAAGGGAATGTCTATGCATATGAATGTAAAGGAAGACAATTGAAATACATATGCACCGAGGGCATGAGAAAAATGCCTAGTGCACAAGGATATGTTGGAAATGATTAATGAAATTTTGGTTAAGGAAGTTCTAGAACATTTCTAGATGACCAATGGATCAGATTGGCATACAGAGAAGGATGATGGCTATATAGGTATGGATAAATAGGCTCAAGTAGTGGCAAGAGGGAATTCAAGGAAGGATCCCTTTAGAAGAGGCATGTTGACCAAATATTATTTGAGGTATGGAAATGCTAAATAAATGTGAATGAATGAGGTAAAAAGGTGCAAATGATGCACACACATATATGTATATGTATGTATACATGCTTAAAAGTATAATATGAATACCTACTCAAGTAGGATGTGAGGCAAGGAGTGTGCTTGCCTATATTGAATAATGTTATAGAGGCATGGCTGACTTTGTTTTAAGAAGTCTATTTATCCTGTTTGAATACTAACCTGAGGAGGATGTGTTCCATTTCCTTGGGAAAAGCTAGTGTAAATTGTTGAAAGCTTAAATAAGAAAGAATTCTCTATTGTCATAATAGAAGGAAGCATGATTATGTGTTTGAACAATCATGAGTTAAATGATTTTAAAGTAAAGTTGCATGTGAACTGTAAAGTGTTCACATGGTAGACACACAGTATGATGAGGCAAGCGGTTAAGTGCATGTAAGCACAATGTGAATACAAGTTCATGAAATAAAGGTATTGGTTTGAATGGATAATAAGAATGCATGTGTATATTCTTTATGGAATATTGGGTAAACCTGTAAAATGATGAGGTGAGAGTTGACTCATGATTGAAGTGATTTCGAATAGTGATAGATATACAACAAGACAGTTGCATGATAAAGAAGTCCCATGTGGAGGAACTGTGTAAAAACTTTGTCAAAAGAATAGAGCTAAAACCTTAATGATTGTTGAAAATTTGAAAATAGACTGCAAATTTTATTCGTATAAGAATCATGGATTACATTCTAAAATGTAAGGCATGAATGAAATGATAACAAATGAATGAGCAACCATTCTGATGTATGAATGACAATGTGAAGAATGCACAAGTTCATAATTCATTGTGAACAAAAAAACTTCTTGTTGTAGCATGTTGAGGGACTCAAGGAGGATCTGATTAATATTGCTCAAGGAATAGAGCAGATAGATCCCAAGAGGGATAAATTGTAAATGCAAAGAAAGGGAAAATAATTAATATTTTTCTCAGTATGAAACTCTGAATAATAAGACCGAGTTGTATGCTTTAAAAGGACGGATGTGATACTAAATACAACTGGTAATTGAAAGACAAAATATTGAATGTGTTTAAATGGCCTTGGTTGAGCCATGATATGTAAAGACAATGAGACCTTGGAAATAAATTAGTTGGACTGAAAATTCTAGGTTGTGTAGAAGGATTTGGAAAAGGGAAGAGTCCCTTAACTCCTTTCCTAATTATTATTATGTTTCTCTGGGATGAGAGACCGATATGTTGTTGTATGTGAATACCTTTGGCATGAGAAATTTTGTTGGTTGTATGATTGTATAAATAGCTGGAAATTTTGATTTTGTTTACACTCATGGAAACATTGAGGGAAATGAGATCAGATGCATATAGATGTGCTAGAACATATCTAAAAATATTTTGTTAAATTAAATGATGTGATAAATGCATTTTTTTTTATATCACAGGTAATGTAAAATGTGAATGTAGTGATGTATGTCATGTGTAGGATATGATTGGAGTTGTTGGGAAAGGACAACTACCAATGGTGAATATCCTCAAACATAGGGGAAATAAAACAAAGTGGTTGATATAAAAGAATGTTGAAGGGACTTATGAGTCCCCATGAAGCACCACTGATGAGGAGGTGTTGGCATCCAGAATAGGTATAAAAGTGTTCATGACTATGTGGCATAAGGTTTGAAAGGGATTGGGTAAGAATCCATTCTAAAATATTTTGATGCTATATAATTGAATTTGAGTGGATGGTGGATGCCATTGATACCCAAGCATGGTATGATTCAGGAAAGGAACTTGAAGGAAAAATAAAAAAAAATTCTAGCAATCAAGGATGATTAGCATCCTTGCAAGACAATTCATGAACAAAATGTCATGAATATATTGACCCAATCAGGAATGATTAGGAACAAAAGTACTCTTAAGCAACACATTGATTGAATGCATTGAGAAATACATGTTTTCATCAAAGGGAAAATAATGGACTGCCCAGTATGGAAGGAGGACCTTCCATATTTTACATAGTCATAAAAATGGTAGAAAAAAAAAGGGAATTGGGAGGCCATGAATGTTGGCACCCTAGTTACTAGTTAAGAAAGAATGGTTGAATGCATATTTGAGGATATGATCAGCTCAAAGCAGGAAAAACATCCATGTTGTAATAATGAATGTGGATAGGTATTCCATGTTTTTAGAGGTTGGATGAGTTCCAACACACCATGGAAAGAGAGCTTAACCTGAAAAGTGACAATACAAAACCAATGCAAGGTTGCATTGTGAGTGATTGTGACCATGAAGATTGGCACACTAGTTAATTTAATATGATGAAATGATTTCCGATAGAAGAGATTGGTATGATGAAATAATGCATGAGTGATCCAGATGGAATTTGGTGGCCTCCCACCTATTCCAACTAGCTCATTTTGGCAGTTTTCCAGTTTGGTAGTTTTTTTTCTAGTTTTCGGGTCCTCGACTTCCGGGGTCGTTTTGAGGCCCTAAACAACATTTTTAGGGCTTTCCATAGTCAATATATAAATACATTTAAATTCGTACGGCAACATGTGTAGTCCTCGGATAGACCTTTCCAACGAGCTATCGTGTGCCTAAAACGAAGATCATATGCAAAAGTTACGACCCCGAGAAGTTGATGTACTAACTTACCCCAACAGGGCCGACATGACTTTTGACACTTCATCTCCTAGTGTTAGGTTTTTGGATGTATAGGGTTTTGGAATTCTTGTTTATTATAAAAAGGATTGAAGAGCCTCATTGTAACCATCTTCTTGCAAATGAGCACAGTCTTCACATCTCTTCTCAGAGATAAGCCGCCACCATTCTAGCAAGCTTGTTTTCCATTGCATTTTACAGTTTCAACACATTTTCTTATTGAATAGAAACCAATTTTAATGTATCTCTATTATTGCATCTCTGTTATCCTTATGTTTCTATGTTCAGAATAATAATAATATGTATTCATTTCGTTCTTCTCATAAAATCCGGATCAATGAGTAAGGAATGATAAATTCTTTTTATTATATATCATTGAATAGATTAATGTGATGTAACTCTTAGATTGCACAAATTAAAAATTGTTTGTGATGTCATTGTAAATTTGCAATGAGAATATATATGTACGAGAAGCTAATAGTTTGTTATGGTTGTGTAACAATTGAATTGGAGGAAGGAGGGTCTCGAAAATGGCAATATTGTAAGCCTATGAGGAAGACCAATGTTTGTTGGCTGTAAAGAGCCAAATTGTTATGAGAAGGAAATATCATGCTTGTGAACTCTGGTTCCAATATGGAACACATTTAAAAATGAAATGAAATTGTGAATTTGAAAATATGTGGGTAACATATTTGAAAAGAATTTTGATTGAAAATTGATGAAAATATCTCGCGAATTTATGTATTCATGTGAACACGTATGAGATGAAAATATCTATCCAATGAGGACAGATGGTGGTTGTCAAATAAGAAAGCATGGAAGAGGGCCATTGTTGTAACAAGAGAACCTTGTGATAAGTCATGATTTCCATAAAATTGTTGTGTTGTGGTAACATGGGCCAAAGGGACGCTTTCGGTAGAGTAAGCCAGAGGGATGCCTCGACAGAGAAAGCATGGGGGACGCTTCAAATATAAGACTCAATGAAGTCTATGAAACTCTTTTTGGGCGAGAAATCATGGGCAGGCAATATGGATTGCCCGAGGGACTGTATAGCAAAGAAGGGGATGCATGAAACTGAGCCCGAAAGGCGAATGACTGCAAGGAAGGGGAGACTTCGATAGCTCATGTGAAAAACTTGGTGGATTCTTTAAAATTTTATCATTTATTTAATGGGATCATGCACATAATGGGTATGAAAAGGAAGGACAGTGAGTCGAGTAAACATGACAGCCATGTGGATTTGGATCCATGAACTACACAGATAAGTATTGTGTTGATATGTGAAAATTTCCCCTTGAGTTATGAACAACAATAAAATGTTTTTGCATGAAATTGGACCTAATATTCTTGTTTTTTGACATTATTGTAGGCATATGCTAAATGCCAAGAGTCTGGGAAAGGACCAGATCAAGAATAAGAAAACAATGTTGAAGTAGCTGAAAATTGATGACATGGCAGGTGATGCTGAAGAAAACACCAAGGACAGTGTTCCTTTAAAAGGGAGGGGATTGTAACACCCCTATTTCTCACAACTTGTAATTATTCATGATTAATGATTCCCATGCCATGGCATGCAAACAATGTAAATGTATTATTGTTTAATTATAATTGCAAACAACTCACTGTGGGGGTGAATCCTTGAGTACTAACCATGATACCATGAGAGGGATTAGTGAGGGGGCAGGAAGGGGGTTTGTATGTAAATACCCCAAGCCATCTTGGTGAAGAATGTGAAGGAAATGATCATATTTCCTCTAACTTGCAGATGAATCCAAACGTAATGGGAAGGGGTTTGTTATGAGTGGGAAATCCCTCTACGGACTAGCACTTGGGGTTTTATCATGCATACAAAAAAGACCTAAAGATTCCTACTTTTTATCATCATCCCGGACCTAATCCCTATTATTCTTAAGAAAATACATAGTTAAGAAGATCAAGTGAACATACCTTATTTCGGGCGTTTGATATCGATCCCTCTTCACGCTTGGTCTCTCTTTGACTGCAACTCTCCTCCCAAGGCTGACCTGCATTCACAAAAGACAAACAAAGAACTCCACATGCATTTGATCTACAGATTAATGGGTTAGATATTTAATCAACATGTACGCAATAAATAATGAAAACCTCATATGGTGGGACGGGAAAAGTACTTCTTTATTATTAACTTTACTAAAGCAACTTACAATGATGAAGTCAGCCACTGCTCCATGAACCTGGTCCTCAGCTCCTCTTCAACTGTCCTCCAACTTCTTTTCTCTATACTTCTCTTTCCACGAGGATGGCTAAAGGTTGGGACAAGGGGAATTCTCAATTGGGTATAGTCTCTTTACTATAATTTTTCTCCTTTCAAATGGGACCTTTACCCCTTCTTTTATAGACTAGAAGGAGCTAGGTATTTGGTCGAATGACCGGCCATGCATGGCCGAAAGGTTTAGTTAACTTGCCCAAAGCTGTGTGTTCCGTCAGCAACTTTCATTTTTCCATGCTTTTGTAGGTACACGTGGGTTGTATTGGAGCAACTAGTGTGTACACGCACATAGTAATGGAGCAGGGTGCATGGGACTTTATAAAGAGGGTTTTTAAGAAGAGTTGTTCAGTAGTGTTTGGGCAAAGAAGGAGTCTGAGATGGCCTGATACCCGATAAGTATGTCTGGTGCAATTTAGGGTTATAACAGATGCCCCTAATGTGTGAGGTCAGAAGAGCATCTGATGGAAAAAATACATTATCAATCTTCACCAACATTCCAAACAAGTGAGCCCAAGGACCAGAAATCGGGAGGTGTGATCTGCAAAATAACAATTGTCTCACTGAGGTGGGCATACCCATGCTTGGGATGAAATAAAATCATGGCTACCAATCAAATACATTGTAGATCCATGTCATATAACTATATAAAGTGTAGTCGCGAGCAATACACAGCGGATCTACATCTCAAAATCAAAAAGATATACATGTATAGTATCATTCTTCTAGAAGATGATAAGGCCTGATGGTTGGAGATGAGGTCTTCAGAGCTCGAGCAACAACTTCAAAATATTCAAAACTCAGGTAGGAGTGTAATATGAGTGTATGACTTCACTACCCGGAGGTCTTCGACGACTCGTCGATCATGGACTAGAGAATCTTGATGATCAGACTGAAAGCTTCATTGATTTCGAACAAAGACTTGATTGGAATTTTAGGATGGTCGGGCATGAGGGCAAGAGACAAACTACAGAGGGGTCGACTCAGGCTTGGAAAAACTTCCCTTGGACAATAGCATGACAAATGATGAGACTCAGGCAGCATGGCATTAACATAAGTTCACGAGGCAGGAGGCAACGCAAACTCTCTATATGTTTGGAAGAATAACCAAACGGAAAAGGACACAGCTCAATGTAGTGGGAATAGTTTCCTAAGGTCATATTAAATCCCAGGGCTTGACAAACAAACGGAAGGATGTGCTTTATCCTAGGGCAACTCATTGTGCTCCCAATACAAAGAAAATACTTTTCCCTTCCTCTTTTTGGGGTATATTTGATTTTTTTTTCGTCTTTTTTCAATAATTTTGGAAAAAGAATAAAAGAATGTTACGTTACAAAGGAGGAATGAGTGTCGCAAACATACGAGTTCGAGGTGCAAGGACAAGACTGATGTTCAAAGTGAGGACACTCGGGAAAAATCCCTTTTGGGGCCAAAGGTGTCAAAACACAGAGGCAAAGTGCTACAGGGCTTGCGTATAAGGCATGCTTCAGATGATTTAGTTGAGAACAACATGGAGTCGACATTAGACCAAAGACACAAGTATGCAAACGTGGTTAACAAAACACACAATGGTAATGTCCTTCGATGTAAGTTTAATGAGCCCATATAAGGTAAGCTCGGCGATTTTTCATATTTAGAGAGTCATAAAAAACGTAAAAGGAGACTCCATTGGGGTACCTTTTTCGAAGGTAGTCTAGTCGGTTCGAAAAAGGGGTAAACTAGCACCGACAAGACGTCTATTCAAAACCATTTTAACGAGTGTGATAAAGACAAGATCACTTGGCCATTTTTTTTATTTTTAAGGAGTCTGAAAAAAGATTAACTATGAACTCCGTCAGGAATTTTCTTCTGGACCATTTTAACGAGAGTGAAAGAATAAGGTCACTCGACGATCTTTTCAATTTTAGGGAGTCTGAAAAGAGCTTAACTATGGACTCCGTGGGGGTTCCTTTTTCGTAAATTTAGTCCCTCAGGCCCGAAAAAGGGTTAAAATTATACCTGAGAATACTCTTCTAGAGATCCAAGGCCTCTAGAGTATACCTTTGTGCGTACAGTTGACCGTCGGGACCGAAAAAGGGGTGAAATACCGCCGGACAGACGTGACTTCAAATTCCAATTTAGTGAGCGTGAAAGGCCACAAGATTGCTCGACAATCTTTTCATGTTTAGAGGGTCTGAAAATGGCTTAAAAGAAGACCCGATATGTTTTGGGGAGTCCCGAGGGTGAGGTCAAGAGTGATAAGGAATCATGCAAATGAGGCTCAAACTCGTAATCAGGGAAAATCTAAAAAGGACTCCCGAGCCTATAATCGTTAGTGACAGCGTGGACACAATCATGCAACCAGGATCTACCTAGGGCATCCATGTTATGGTAGGCTCTACCACCAAATTACGACACTTATAAAGCAGTAAAGAGGGTTCTGTGTCGCAACTCGGTGGGATCGATCCTATGGAAAAGCAGAAAAAACAATGAGATGCAGAAAGTGGAGGTGGAATCCTGACTTAAATGCAATGAGTCGGAGAAAATGAATTTTTACCAAAGGACCGTCAAAACACCCCAACTCTCAAAAAAAATTCCAAATACCCAAAGTAATACTTATTGTGATCATCCAAAGAAAACTCCTGAACCATCTTAAATGATTTTCAGTTTAGAAAAAATGAGAAAAGGGTTCGAAAATTGACAAAAAAGGGCCAAAAACCTCTATAAATAGAAGTTGGCAACTCATTATCACCATTGTTAATTCATAAATTCACTAAAATCCAAAACTGCCCCTTTGTGAAAAGAATTGATTATGGGAGCTTTAGTGGACGAAACAACCATCTGCTTGGACCAAGTAAGTATAAACTCTCTTCTCTTGCAACTTAAATCTTTCTTTATGCAATTAGTTTCATTTTTTTGGGGGGGGCGTCGACCCTCAAAAGGTCGGCCCTAGGTCCACGCAGGTTATCCTATGACAGCTTGCATGTACACTTGGACAGAGAAAAAACTGCATGCGTGTACACACGACTGTCATCATTATAGCCCGCGTGGACCCTTTATTTAATGGATAAAACTTAGAAAAGCAAGGGTTAACCCTCCTGAACTTGGTTTTTTACAGGATGTATGTTCACTGGAGGGAAAGAGAGCATGAGGATATTAGTGCATTGGTTGGGGAGGACCCCAATGTTGTTGCTTCCTTAATGTAATGTGGGTTGCTAAAATTCTTCCTATGTCCTTTCATGTGAGCACAACCTAGGCTATTGAATGCCTTGGTTGACTATTGGCATCCCGACGCAGAGGCCTTTATGCTAGAGGGGCAGTCGTTGGTGCCAACGACCGAGGACATATACTTTTTGACTGGCCTCTCTCGACGAGGGGAACTAGTCAACTTCTGTATGTTTCCCTCAGGGCCTCACAACATATCGGAGTTGATTGGACTCTATTGTGAGGCGAGTACAGACAGGATGAGCTCACAAGTGCCGATAAGTAAGATCTCAGAATTGCACTACAGGCGATAGTGTTTCTTATCAGGCGCATTATAGGGTCTGTTGCTTTGCATCATGCTTCCCATGCACAAATGAACTGTGCAATTTAGTGCTTAAATGCACATATTTTTTATTGGAGCACCACATTATTGGACTGTATGAAGAGACAGCTAACAGTCTGTCGGTCGCGGACTCAGAGGAACTTTGGGTTTGGAACCATTCTTTTCTCTTTCTTCTTTGAAAGAGTGCCTAGTTTCAACCCTCGAGAGGTGGTATGGGGGCATCAGGCATCTCTTCCTGCGATATGCAAATGGGCAGTGTTGTTTCCACGAGAGGGGGGAGGAAGGACCAATGAGTCCTTTGATGACAACTTTTTTGCTTGGTTTTCGTGACAGATCCCAGTCATAGAGGATTACCCTTATGCTGGGATTGACTTCTCGAGAGACCTTGAGATACCAGTACCTCCCGGCGAGGAGCGAGGAGAGATGGGTAAGTTTGCATCGTTCGTTTTTTTTGTTTGTTAAACATATGTGATTTTTATGTTGTTTTTTTTTTATATATCATTTTTTTATACCAGAGCATTTGACAGATATGTGTCTATTATGTGAAGATGTCGGACCAGTGCGACCAGCAGATTATGCGAGGAACAAGCAACATCCTTGGCTAGGGGCCGCACTCGCCGCCGCAGGGGGACCAACAGTAGCAGGAGAGCTTCCAATCGGTGAGGATGAGAGGGTTTTGAGATGAGTAGAGATAAATTTTACCTCGCTCACTCGCACAGTCCCCATGGCAGAGATTAAGGATCTACCACGATCTATGCAGCCTCATGTAGTGGGGGCACCACAGACGTGGGTCCAACTTTTTCGGCGTTTGGAAAATGTTGTTGATCATTACAACAGGGCCCACAGGCCCTAACCTTAGTTAGTCTAGACTTTTCATGTGACAAGGGCACTACTTGTATATATTTTTTGAGGGCATTAGCCCCATGACTCTTTACTGGTCATATTTTTGAGACGCATGCGCCCACCTATGTACCCTGATGATTTTGATATTATATATGGATTTTTATGTCTTTTTATGTCTTATGGATTATTTTTTCCTTTAAAAATATATTTACATGTGCATGTGTATGTCTTTCTTATATGTGTGCGAGATGTCAATCTAAGATTTGATTAGCTAGAGTATCTGTGACTTGGTTTAATCTCCTAGAAACATGAAAATATGTAATATAATCAAAGCTTTGTTCTAAGAGATGTACCCTAAGGAATCATCGGTGTAAAGTAGGATCATGAACATGGTAGACTCTATTTAACTGAGACACAACTAGCTGAGCGTCTAAATAGACCTAGAGATGAGAGATACCAAATGATAGGGCATCACGAAGCAACTCAATAACTTTGTTGTATTTTGCGACATTGTTTGTGGTGTCACCTAAACATATACCTCCTGAAGATAATAACTGGCCCTGAGGTGTAAAAATTACCCAAGCTGCGGAGGCAAGCCACCGAGTGTGTCGGCTAGCACCGTCTACATACCCAATGAACACCTTTGATTCACTTGACATTTGCCACAGTGAAAAAATATAACATCAAAAATGACACATCCATAAAACCAAAAGAAACCATAAAGTAATAGTACAAAGACTATACATATGTTACAAAAAGTTACCCAAGGTGACCTACCTATGAGTAATACTTCTTGAGGTACAGCCCATTTCTAGGCTCCACCAAAGCATTTCCCTCAAAGTCTACTAGACGATAAGCGCCATTTTCTAGAATCTCTTTTACGATGAAAGGTCTGAACCACATGGGTTTGAATTTGCCTGCCCCCAGGGAGTCCTTATCTTGGTCATAGACCAGGACAAGGTCGCCTTCAGAGAAAATCTGAGGACGAACAGACCGATCATACTGACACTTGATTTTTTTTTTGTGAGCCTCATTGGCCAGGGCCGCATCACGACGCTGCTCATTGAACCGCTCAAGGTATAATAACCTCTCTTCAAGTGGAGAAGTGTTCGGCAGTAACTGTACTTCCAACTTTAGAGACGGGATCTGACATTCTATAGGCAAGACTGCTTCCAGCCCGTAATCGAATTGAAAAGGTGAGAAACCGGTTGCAGTCTTAGCAAACGTTCGGTAAGTCCATAATGTCGATTATAACATCAAATGCCAATTTGACTTGGCCGAATTGATCGTTCGTTGTAGGATGGTCTTAAGAGATTTATTTACAGCTTCCACCTGACCATTCGCTTGGGGGTAGTAGGGTGACGAATGTTCTTGCCGCAACCCAAGCTTTGATGTTAATTTGGTCATCATTTGGTTCTGAAATTGACTGCCATGGTCAATGACAATCTCTCTCAGGACACCGAACCTTGCGATTATCTAGTTGAACAAAAAGAGAGTTGTAGTCTCTTCATCATCTTTAAACATTGGCATAGATTCGACCCACTTCGTGAAGTAGTCTATGCCTACAATGATATAATGGTGCCCCCTTGCTGAAGGAGGGTTGCATGTAGTGTAATCAATTCCCCACTTGGTGAAGGGACCAACTATGATGACAGGAAACATGGGAGCGGGATGTGCCCTCAACTTCCGAGAGAAGATCTGACACGGGTGGCACTTCTTGAACGATTCGATACAATATTTGATTAGTGTTGGCCAAAAGTAACCTGCTTGAAAAATATTTTGGGTTGTTTCCAACCCAGACAAATGACTGCCACATGCTCTAGTATGGCAATCGTTAAGCACGATTTCTGCTTCTTCATGAATGAAGCATCGGTGAAGAACGCAATCTACACCTTGACGATAGAGAGTGTCCTCGAAGATGAGATAATGCTTGGCCTGATGACGTATATGGCGACGTTCATCACAAGAAGCAGAGGTGGGGAACTTCAAAGTCTGGAGATAGACAAGAATATCTCCATACCAGGGGTATGAAGATGCTATCAGGAACATATCTCCTCGAATAGGCGATTCTTCGGGCATAACATCACCTGACTCGACCGAAAGTTCAGAGATAAGTTCTACGAAGACCAGTGACTTTTTGGATTTCGTCGAAACGAAGTCTAAGTCAAATTCTTGGAGGACAACTATCCATCTAATGATCTTTCCGCCAATTACCCGTCGTGCAAACACGTATTGAAACAGATTCACAATGGCAATGACGGTGGTCTTGCAAAATAGAACATAATGACGGAACCGTTGGACAGCATGGACTGCTGCCAACGCAAGTTTTTCGATATGAGAATAATTGAGTTCTGGTCCGACGCTCGGCTCAGGTAATAAATCACATATTCTGAGAGAAAATCATCCTCCTGAACTAAGACCATGTCGATGGTTGACTCTGTTGCAGCCAAGTATAATAAGAAATCTTTGTTATAATTGGGTGGCCGAAGCAGAGGGGCAGTTGTGAGGGCATGTTTCAACGCTTCGAAGGAGTGTTGAGCGGCATCGTCCCAATGAAAAGGAACATTTTTCTTCAGTAAGCACATAAATCCCTTTGTGATCTCGGCATAGTTGGCGATGAAACACCTCAAAAAGTTCACCTTTCCTTATAGACTCTGAAGTTGAAAGATTGTGCGTGGGGGAGGAAACTGAAATATTGCCTCAACCTTGAAAGGATCGACCATGACCCCTATTGTTGACACTATGAAACCTAACAAACGCCCTAATGTTATGCAAAAAATGCACTTGTTTGGATTCAAGCGAATACGGAAGTAGCGACATCGCTCAAAGATAAGTTGGAGGTGTGTGGGATAATTCGTTCTTTTGTGAGATCGTGATGCTAAATCATCTAAATAGGCTTCGACTATATGCTTGAGATCATGGAAAGCAAAAGACATGGCTCGTTGGAAGGTAGCTCCAGCATTTTTTAGACCAAAAGGCATTTTATGATAGGCAAATGTACCCCATGGACAGATGAAAGTTGTTTTGTGCTGGTCCTCGGGTTTGATCTGTATTTGATTATATCCCAAAAAACTATCCATGAAAGAAAAATCCTTGCAACCAGCGCATTCATCAACCATCTGGTCAATGAATGGTGTGGGAAAATTATCTTTTGGACAGGCTTTGTTCAAATCACGGAAGTCTGTACATATGTGAATCGTGCCCTATTTCTTGTTGACCGGCATAGGATTTGACACCCATTAGGTCAAATGGACAGGATAGATAAAACCTGCTTTGAGTAGTTTCTCTACTTCCACCTTAATAGTTTTTGCTTTCCTGGGATTAACTGGATGAAGCTTCTGCCGAACTAACTTGGCATCCAGATAAGTTGTGATCTCATGTTCGACTATTTTTGGATCAATGTCTGGCATTTCCTCGTAAGACCAGGCAAAATCGTCGAGGAATTCTTTAAATAAGTCTGTGTAAATTTGAATCTCCTCGGGGGAACAATCATCTCCGACTAAAACATTCTCCACGACACCAGGGGTTCTTGAGATATTAATCGGTATAGTTTCAGTGATAGTTGTCATATTTCCCTCAGCATAAACCTCATGTGTAGCCAAGGGATTGATAGGAAAAGACCTATCTCCAGTCATAGTCAAGGTGAATTCCCCTGCTTTGATTCTGCTTAACTCTGGGAGGAAGTATGATCTGTGATGGAGATCGTCCCAGGGTTTGTCCGGACTAGTCATTGCTTCAATGATTGCTTCATCTGAGGGCAAGACTAAGTCTAACAAATCGGTACCAACGAGGGAACCTTGAGCCCAAATAGGCTCTGGGATTGTATCTAACTCTTGTGCCGGAGTCGGATCGGTGTTGGGTGAAGCTTGCTAGACTAAAGAGTATGCTGCTTCTACCGCGGACAAGGGCATGGACATACCATGGTTCCTTGTCCCTTCCATCTTGGCTGATGGGGAAGGAAGAATCCACGGATCGTTGAAGTAAGTCATGCGAAATGACGAAACTTGGAAAATCTCAACCTTATGGTGGTCTGATACAAACTTGACATCGCCTTGAGGAGGTGGGTAATCGAAAGTACCCATCAAAGATGGGCACAAACCAACCCCCACATTGACGATGCCTGGTTGGGGATTGTCAATCATCGGGACCGCGGATGCCCCCAATGAAGGGTCAGGTCTGGAGAAGGACAATTGATCAATGGTCACGATCCGGCCCTCGTGTGGAAACAACAAGATCCAAAAAACTGTAGCAACCACTACTTGCATGGCATAGGTCTAACTCCTACCTAACAAGAGATTGTAGTCGAGGGATGCGTTGACTACTTCTACCTTGATGCACACGGTCTTCCCTCCTAACTGCATGGGGAAAGAGGGGATGATGCCATGTGGTCGGAATGAATGATTGTCGAAAGTGGTAAGAAGAGTAGGTGATGGAGACAAAACGGGCTGACCAATGGCCTTCCAACATGCCAATGACATGACACATGTCGAGGCACCCTCATCAACCACCGTGTAGAAAATGTTTCGAGTAAAAGTTTTCGTGGGGTAAGCCACTACTATCTGAAATGCTACATGGTAAGGGAGACGAGGTTTTAAGTTGGTTGTATCCAGCATGATTGTACCCGTATTACAAGTCTCGGCAGATCCTAAAGCGGCTAACAAAGCTTTCCTCTGGGAAGGGCAGCTCTGGAGGAGCTCCAAAGAAGACATCACACAAGGGGTTTGAGAAAAATCCTCCACCACGGAATAATTATGGGCAGCCCTTGTGTTTGGGTTGTGAAAAGATTTCTTGAACGCAGTTTTTGGGATGTGTGTCATTGTTTCGCCCAAAGTCTTCTCGATCTGAAGGGGAAGAGATGGGATTTTAGCTTCTTTTCCTTTCTCAGAGGTGCTTGGCTTACTGTAGTCATGTGCTCTAGTCGATATAAAAGCATCACCTTTCATCATATACACATTTGCGGATGCAGGATTGTTCAAAGACCGAGAGGGTCCTTGACTACCCCCTTCTGCGCTTGTAAAGGCTTGGGTTAGGTTTTTCCCATGTTGGAAAGGATTCGTTAACACAGTAGGTTGCTACTGTGACACAAACTTTTGGGCCTCTGCAAGCTGAGGGCATTGGTGGGTCGGTTGGTCTTCCGCGCACAGGTTACATGGATACTTCGCCTTTCGTTTCTCAGTGTTTCCCCCACCAGCATTATTAGTGGGTTTATTATCCCCCTTTCCCTTCTTACATTTTTTTTTCTTTCCATCAAGATGTTGGCTGGACTTTGGATTTGTCGATTGCACACTGTGTACATCTGGCATTTGAGTAGGGGAAGCAGCCAAAATAATAGTTTGGTTGGTCGTTGTGTGTTGTATAGACAATTGCTGCAATTGTTTTGTCAGTTGTTCAACGGGCTTGGTTTGTGTTGAACCTACAATACCATCGGCATGTGGTCCAACTCGCTGTATGGTTTTATCAAGTATGGATCGTGGTGCATCTAGAAAAATCTTGTACAGTAAACCAGATTGAGAATAAATGAGCTCAAGCTGTTGAGATCTCATGATGGCATCTTCTTCGGAAAACACTCCCGACATTACAACGTCTTTGGATAGCTGGGGGACCAAATACTTAAGGAACCACTCAAGCAGGAATGTTGGTGGGACTGGTAGCTTAATCAAACTCTTACAGCGTCTCCATTCTCGGATGTGATCAGAGATATGGTCCACTTTTGTCTGTTCGAAATTGGCCATCAATTCTGTGTCGGCGTCGTATCTCACAAGTAATTGGAAATTGTTTAGGAATTCCATTTCCAATTCGTCGAAGGAAGAATATCTCGAGTGATCGAGCTCGATGTACCATTTCGCAGCACTCCTAATGAGAGTGCATTGAAACAATCGCAATTGTACGGAGTCGTCTTTTAATGAATTAGACGAGCACCAAATATGGAAGGTGGTCACATGATCCCCTGGATCTTCGTTAGGCTTGGCTTTGAACTTTTGTATGTCTAAAGGCAATTTCGTCGGCATAGGGGGCCAACATGGATCATGACAGATGGGGTCATTCAACAACCTTGTCAAATCTGGAAAATGTAAGGTTTCCAAGAAAGGTATTTTTGGTTGTTTTTTATGATAATCATGGAAAAAGGGGCCTGGAGTTTGACTGGCACCAGGTTTCCAGGAAAAGTTGGGTTGTTGGCCGGGGTTCTGGTAAAAATCATGGCCATGACCAGCATACAGATTTTGCATTTGGGGAGACATCATCGATTGATTCCCTAAATAGGATGTAGATGGTTGGGCGTGCATTAAATTAGGAGGACTTTGGGAAGGGTTTCCCCATGTTGATCCCATGGGCATAGGTATTGCACCTTGCCCGGGGTTCCATTGGTTGTGAAAAGAATTGCCCCAGATCGGCATTCCTGACGAGGGAACTGATCCTTGCCAAGAATTCCAAGGTCCTAATGTGGAAGAACTTCCTAGGTTTCCCCCCTGTGTAGGAATAGTACCCTGCATAGGAATAGGTTGTCCATAACTGAGGTTGCTCCAGGTCGAGAAAACGGCTAACAAGAAAGCGTTGTTACCAAACGTACCGAACAAAGAAAACAGTGTCGACCCTACCGACATACTATGAGAAGGTGGTCCTTGACTCCCTACTCCAAGTGAACTATGGTGTGTGTTTGGCCCAGCAGATTGCTGGTGGGTACCACCGAGTGAAGCGGACGAAGGAGGTATATGACCTCCCCCGTAAAGGAAAGCGTTAAAAAGAGTTGAAGTTCCCCCCATGGGTCTTTGCATAGAAGTGTTAGAGCTCCCTGCCCCCAGACCTAAAGTCTATAAAGTGGAGTAGGATAGTACAGGGTTTTTACCTGTGTTAGGCATCCCTTATGAGAATAAAGGGCATGTCGCACTCTGTGTGAAAGGAGCAGTGGTCATCGCCAAAGACAAGGTCAGACCACTGCTCGAGGTAGAGGCAGTCGAGACCATGGTGGCTCGAATTAGTGACGGTAGGGTAGGAGGTGAAACACCCCCTGTGACGACAACCGTGGTGAGAATATTAGGATTCCTAGAAGAAGAGACAGGATTTGCTTCCATCACTACCCGCTTTAAAGGTGTCAAAAGGTCCTTTAACAGAGGTTGGACAGGTGTGGTTTCCTATGACCCGGTCGCTTCAAAAGACCCTTGTTGGTCTAGCTTTCACCTTAGCGTTGGCAAGGGTGGCTCCAGTGTAACTGGTGGCAGGCCAAGAATCCTTCATGATCGGTGGAGCTCGTGATCCTCCACTGCGTGAGAAGATCAAAGATACACTAGGGATTTCTATTCATTCAAAAACAACACACACTAGAAAAACGTCCCTACAAGATAAAACAAGCAAACATTAAACTAGTTGGAAGAACAGTTACAACAACCAACACTAGAGCAACTTATCGGTGCAAGTGCAACTCGAACACGGAAGCACCCTCTGGGTATAATCTACAAAGCATGGCCCGTTGTCTGTCCTAGGTACCGCGGTATACCCCCGCAATCACCTGTGTATGTCTCTAAAAAATATAGGCAACTAAGTTGCCAGCGCGCGAACAGTCACCAGGCGGGTACAGTCAACAGTCGCGTATACCATAATGAGCAGGGTATCGAGCCTGAAACCTATCAAGGGTATCGAAAGCAAGTGGTTCGGAAGACAACTGAAGACCTCGAATGGATTCGAGACCCATGAAGCTCCGTGGAAAACTCAATCGACGAAATCCCAAGACAAGCCCTCTATATGTGTTCTCCACTACGATTGGTCCGTCTTTGGAGGGGTTATCTTCACTACCTTTCCGCACGTGACCTCGTGTTTAGCCCCTGTGTTAGAGAGGGGTCCCGGATAACTTTCATGATACTGGACTTTTAACACTCCCTAGCTCAGACTCCAATGTTTGATTTAATGGCCTTGAAGAGTTTCCTCTCCAACCTAATTCAAGTCCCTAACCCTAAACTAGTTGGTTGACCCTACAAACATAAAAAAGTCTAATTAATTTTAGATTTAGCGTCAATTTTTATGGCTTGTCTTAAGTCAAAGGTTATGACAGTGAAACTAGTGATGTTTTGAGAGATGAAAAGAAAGATAAACAGAAAGTTGGAAACAAAACACTTCTTGACAACTTCAGATTTGCTCTTTTAAATTCTTTAACCAACTTTTCAAAATAAAATTTTCTAAGATCTTTGAACAACAAACTCAAAATAGGATTTCACTCGACTACGAGCTACTTATCATCTAAGTAAATCGTCAATAACTTATGAAAGAAAAGACTTTTTCGGGTTACTACTGCAAACCGACAACTATTTAACCAAACTAAGAAATAAAAGATTTCTTTTTTATTTGAATGCTCACAAAGAAAAAGGAAAAACATCAACAAGTAAAGACCATGAAAACTTATGGCCTAAGCGCAGATCACAAAGCGTCACTCTAAAAATAACACACAAGCAGATTAAAAAGGACTCTCACACTTGTCTAAAAACCCTATGAAAGGAAAAATTTGAGGAAACTTCTTAGTGAAAAAGGAAGCTATTGTTGTGATCAAACCTAAGCTATTGACTGCTATGACAGAGACCAAAATAACTGAGAGGGATAAACTCTTGACAAAGAAAATGATGACTACCTCTCCTTAAACAAAATTTTTCTCAATAGGCACATTGCTGACAGTTCAACAGATAGCATGTGCACGCGAGCTGTGTAAAGCCACAGCACGTGTACACGCATGCAGACCTTATGCAGGCCACGTGTACTTCTAAAAATCTCAAAAATGAAAAGACAAACAATCAGGCACTGGCAGAGACTACTGGTATTAAGGACCAGAATCTCTTGAAGACTCAGAAACTCACTTTGACAGCAAAAGAAAACAATTCAAAGAAAATTTTATAGAGCAAACCAATCTAAGGTGGAACCTAAGCTATCAACTGTAAACAACAAAGACTAGAATGACTTCCAGAAAACCCCTGAGAAGGATTACTTCTGACGGGGGAGAGGATGACTGCCTCCCTAAAAGAAATTTTTTGAAATCATACACGTGACTGACACTTCCTCAGCTAGCATGTACACGTGGGCTGTGAGAAGGTAGGGCATGGGTACACGCATGCAGACCTTATACAGGCTGCGTGTACCTCTATGGGTCCTATAAAAAAAAAATCATTCAAGCAAAGAAACAGAGATAACTGGTATGGAAGACCATAACCTCTATTAGCTCAGACTTTTACAGAAACTTTAAAAACAAGGAATGAAACCAGTTTTTAAAAATACCCAAGAAAAAATATTCCCAGAAACCCTAGAGATCCCCAGTACAGTCGCCAATTCTGTTGTGAGTGAGAAATCCCTCTACAGACTAGCACTTAGGGTTTTATCATGCATACAGAAAAGACCTAAAGATTCCTACTTTTTACCATCATCCTGGACCTAATCCCCATTATTATTAAGCAGATATGTAGTTAAGAAGATCAAGTGAACATACCTTATTTCGGGCGTTTGATATCGATCCCTCTTCATGCTTGGTTGTTATTTGACTGCAACTCTCCTCCCAAGGCTAACATGCATTCACAAAAGACAAACAAAGAACTCCACTTGCATTTGATCTACAGATTAATGGGTTAGAGATTTAATCAACATGTACGCAATAAAAAATGAAAACCTCATATGGTGGGATGGGAAAAGTACTTCTTTATTATTACCTTCACTAAAGCAACTTACAATGATGAAGTCAGCCACTGCTCCACGAACCTGGTCATGGGATCCTCTTCAACTGTCCTCCAACTGCTTTGCTCTATACTTCTCTTTGCACAAGGATGGCTAAAGTTTGGGACAAGGGGAATGTTCAATTGGGTATAGTCTCTTTACTATGATTTTCCTCCTTTCAAATGGGACCCTTACCCCTTCTTTTATAGGCTAGAAGGAGCTAGGTATTTGTTCAAATGACCGGCCATGCATGGCTGAAAGGTTTAGTTAACTTTCCCAAAGTTGTGTGTTTCGTCAGCAACTTTCCTTTTTCTGTGCTTTTGTAGGTACATGTGGGCTGTATTGGAGCAGCCAGTGTGTACACGCATGCAGTAATGGAGTAGGGTGTGTGGGACTTTATAAAGAGGGTTTTTAAGAAGATTTGTTCAGTAGTGTTTGGGAAAAGGAGGAGTCTGAGATGGCCTGGTGCCTGGTAAGTATGTCTGGTGCAATTTAAGGTTATAACAGGGTTGGTAGTTGAACAACCAACTACCCTCAATGAATGTAGATATGAAAAAATTGGCTAGGACAACAGAGGCTACCAGCCAAAGGAAAAACAAAGTACCAATTATGTAGTCCATGATTGACCCATGAAGTTCCTTCTGATAGAAGAAAAGAAGGGGCAGGCCAAGAACCTTCCCAAGGGGATTACATGCAAGTGAACGCGCAAGGAAGGAAAGGGAGGAAGACCCAGAAAAGAGAGAGTGTGGGAGAGAGACACGACACACAGAGACGGGAGGAAAAGATTGGTTGCAAGTGAATTCACGAGGGAGCATAGAAAATCCCATGGTGCTATCATGGCTTAGCACGGGGGTGGCCTACAGTCAAAGTGACTGACCATGCAGAGCATATGGTTGGGTGGAAAGGAGAATGCCCACAGTCAGTTGGATGGCCATCAATCGTATAATTGAATTGTAATTTATGCTTGAATGCTTGTAATTGTCTCGGGGATGTGCACGCTTATTTAATGATTAGACTTGTTGTCCCCTTGCATGTATATGTATTTAAGCAATTGAGGAACTATATGGGTTTGGGCATGCTTCATACATGTGAATGTGTGAGCCTCCTTTATTGGCTCAAGTTAAAGGAATGAAACTGTGACTTTGTTGACCATATGCATCATTACATTTATATGTATCTATACTTTTGGTTATATTTGGTTCCCTAGAAAAAGGGAGACGAAGTCATATGAAATAAATGACACCCCTTGAGTGGAATGAAACCAAGAAGAAGACCAAGAAGTTTTGGTGAGCCCTTGATAAGGGATATGGAAGGATCCTTGAGTAGTAAATCCCAAATTCGGACTATTAGTCAAGGAAAATTCTTGAAGAAACCCTCGAAAAACATCTAAATCCAAATTTGGATTGTTACACCTGAGAGAACCCCCTATTTAGGCTTGAAAGAATCGCAGCCATAGATTTGGCTTAACAATAAGATCTAGACCATAGATCGAGATAGATATCTATTGTTAATTGGTAAGTGGTGAGAATAAATATCAGTCGTCGATTTGGTGTAATAAAATATCATGGCCCTTCGCTAGAGTAGGTTATGACACTTGTAGAAGATGAACTCTGAATCAACAAGGATCATTGATCTATTGGAGGGCTAAGGGATGAATCTCGATCGTTGAGGTTGAGTGAGAGTAAAATGCTTCCAACTCCAGGTTCCATGCCTTACCCTATAAAGGAAAATAGAGAGAAGGGGACATCAGTGTGACGTGTCATGCCAATGCCATCCAGTGTGTCCCGAGGATGATAGGTGTCAGCACCTGGTTCACTAAGAGGACAAATGTGGGCCCTGTTTGGGCTCAGGCCTTTGGAAGGTCACCTTAATCGTCGAACATGGGTTTTGCAGATCGATATATCTCAATCATTCATCGAAGAGGGTAGGTCGGAGTGAGTGGCAGTTGATCTGGGATTTCCGTGAGATCTTTCTCCACAAAAATCCTACAATGAGGACCTTTTACTGACTCTTAATCACATGTGTCCATGAGAAAATAATCATAATAATTGCATATAAACATGAGGAAATTGTCATAATTATGCGTATATCTACGGAATCAAGCGAGAATGCAAACAAAACTCACACATATAACTTGACACCGATGTGTTAACGGAGTTCACCAGATGTTGTTGGCTACATCTTCGGATATGCTTGGAATACGAATCGATTTATTGTCCTTCTATAGAAAGGTTGAAACCTTCTCAAAAAATGTGGTACATACTCCTTACACGGCTGAAACCCATAGTAACCTTCTCTTACATAAAGAACTTAAGGCTCTCACATAAGTGACATTTCTTCATACACTAGAAGGACTATATTCAACTCAATGCAAAGCTCTCTCAAAGGGAGCTAAAGGGCCTCCTCCATAATGCTTACATAAGGAATTTATATAGTTTCCCTCTCTCCATAATTCAAGGAGACAAGATCCGCAAATTTAAGATCTAATAACAACTCAAGGAAAAAAATGATAAAGCATATCAATCAACCTTAACTTCCCCTCAAGACTAGGAAACCACTTGTGATAAAATGAGGAAGAATCCAAAACTGACCTATGAGACTCTCATCCTCTTCTTGAGAATATAAAAACTAGTTGTGAGGTGGATTCTCACACAAAACTAATTTCCCCTTAAAACTAGGAAACTAATTTGTGAGTTGGATTCTCACAACTAACTTCCCATTTTTACAAATCAAATGAAAAACACATGAGTAATTCCACTCACTCCAAGTATTAATCATTTGTTAATGAATAATACATGGGCTTCTCACACTCATTTAAAGTATTAATCATTTTTACAATTTTAGAAGGGGAATTCGTCATTCTTTCAAACTTTGTCACCTATCATCAACCATTTTAATGATCTTCTTCATGGTGTGAAAAGTATTGAATCCTTGTGTGGAGATCCTCCTAGATCATACCTCCCCACAAAAAGAACTTTTGGTCCTCCAAAAGTATAGAGAGAAACTGTGACTTGAATCTCCACAACCAACTTCTGAGAAAAGTCTTACAGTCCACGATGCACTTCCCCATTTCTCCATATGCATTAAAAAATGTCTTTGAAAGGCCGTACCCTTATTCTCCTTCACCTTTGTACTTCGGAATGAGGATGTTGATTCCAACACTTGCATCAATGAAAACATGTAGTTGATTCTTTGATCTACATAAAAAAATTTCTCTTAAAGGCTGCACCCTTCTTCTCCTTCACCTTTTTTCTTCAGAATGAAGATGTCGATGCCAACACTTGCATCAATGCAAATTTGTATATACCAATGCATGGATTACAATTTTTGCAACATTTTCAAAGCAGTACCATACTTGCCAAGAGTTTATAAAACACTCTTGGACAAGTTTTACAATGCTTTTCAAGACAGGTCTTAGGAAAAATAATGCATCTCACTCAATAGTGGCTATAAGACCCATTACAATGTTGTCAAACATGGCTAGGAAAAACAATGCCTCTCACTCAACATTGGCTACAAGATCCATCACAATGTTTCCAAAACAAGCCTAGGCAAAACAATTCCTCTCACTCAATAATGGCTATAAGACCCATTACAATGTTGTCAAAACAGGCCTAGGCAAAACAATGCCTCTCACTCAACAGTGGCTATAAGACCCATTAAAATGCTGCCAACAAGGATAAACAAGGTTTAGGCATAGAACCATATGCCTCTCACTCTCATCATTACTTTCAAGAGTGGCTAATTACAACCTTTTACATCATTAACATTAAAGGAGAATACCCCCAAATGTGCACTAGTAGTAAATCTATGGTTTTTAAACCCCCCATTACAAACATGTGCAACATAATAAATAAGGCAAATGCCATCATCATCACACTCGTCTCGCAATTTTGAGACTTTTGGCTGTAAGCATGACTACTTTCTATCGAAGTGTCAAAATGGCCTCTTACCGCACCATCTCGGTTTGTGTGCAAGGCTCAAACAATGAATTTCCTACAATAATTCAGATCTTGTTGCCTTGTTGCAGCACCGAAGATCACCAGAATATAAAACAAACATTCACCCTCTTGCAATTTCCAATAAGAGGCAAAAATCATAAATGCATGAAACTTACATTGGGTTTTGTGCTAAGGCACTCAACAAGCTGCTCAAATCCCAGCATACACAGCACCAAAAGGTTCGTCTCGTCTTTCTACAGCTTTTGACTGTAAACTCGACCCTATTCTGAAAGGTGCAACTCTACCTCGTAAAGTGTGTCAAGAAGACATGGGATTGGCCATAGCCTTCAATTTTTCGTTGCTCGAATCCAAATTATGACTGCACTAATGGATTTGTGGTGAGAAATCATGCAAAAATGACTATACTTATGTTAAATTGTGTCACTATCACTTCCAAGCCCCTCCTAGGCTCTATGCCTTGAAATTCGTGCCACAACAAGTCATACCCTCTGCATTGAAAACATTCCAGCAATGGCCCGCGGTCGTACCTCCTCGTCGGATGGAAAAATGGGTGGTTTAAATAAAACATGTTGGGAGGATACACCAAATTGCGTCGTTGGCGTGTTGGTAACTTGTCAGTGTAAATTTGGTCGTTGGTTATATATATATATATATATA
>JASDQU010947142.1:11079-22873 GCA_032191745.1 Picea mariana
TCACCAACTTATATGTACATTTACACTTACA
Source organism: Picea mariana (assembly GCA_032191745.1). Taxonomy (NCBI): domain Eukaryota; kingdom Viridiplantae; phylum Streptophyta; class Pinopsida; order Pinales; family Pinaceae; genus Picea; species Picea mariana. The sequence continues at coordinate 11,111 of JASDQU010947142.1, forward strand.
ATTGGTACCAATGACTCACCAACCTATATGTTCAAATACAAAGGGTCCAGATCAGGGACATTACAAGATTATAAAAAGTTCTTATCACAAATGAAGTAGTTATGCCACATGTACAAAGTCTCCTAAGAGAGAGGACATCTCCACCAAAAGAGGAAAAAGATAGGTAAAAAATCTCCAACGTCCCTCCTCCAAGCAAAGAAATAGCTCAACAAACCCCGCAAAGCAAGATTGGCCCCTCAAAGTGAGAAAATGACTAGCATGTGAGGTGATCCAAGTCATAGGTGTGGCACAAAATAAGTGGACGACTCTCCTAAAATGCTCCAACGATCTCATGGGTGAGTCCTGCATGGCATAGCCAACTCCTTATTCCATGCTAATGGCTACTTCCACTTCCAAGGCAAGGAAGGTGAAAATAGGTCCAATGATCCAAGTAAGGTGCTCCAACAGCCTTAAAAAGTTGGACAACTCCGAAAGAATGATGACACATGTCTCGAAATATGTGATAAGTGGTGGAACACTCCATTGGAGGTGATGTGGCATCCTCTAGCAAGGTCTCATGCTTGAAAAAGCATCTCAAAAGGTCTAAGGCGTTGAAGGGAGGGGCCCTCTTAGATCCATTTGAATCAAAATATGTAGGGGCTGTCATGGAGGTGTTTTAAATGAYCTTAAGTGCCAAATACATGTCATATAACCCAAAATGTGCCAGAGAGACAATCACMTAGGCCAAAGTGTAAGATACATCATAGATCCATGCTTAGGCTAAAGGGGAAGTGTACCTCTAGGTATGACAACCTTTAAAATACAATAACACAACTTCTACAAAGTGGTAAAKTGACAAAACTTAGGGGAACTCTAAGTCACGTGCCTTAATTGATTCACCCCAAGACCACTGCACACCCACCTTGGCCATAATTGACCTTTATGAGATGGTTAGAATGAGCCATAAGGGCAGAACTAGCCTTGAAATGGGGACTGAGAGCATGGGTCGTGATAAACCACAAGGTTCTAAAGAAACACCTAAGTAAAAAAACACTTTACATAGATCACTAAGCATGGTCTAGTGAAAATACATAAGATGCATGGTCACAACTTTTGGTTCATCATGATGCATAATAACAATCCTTGCAAAGGCATGATTGATCATGGGACATTGGGCTCAGACATCATATCATAATGAGATCCTCTCAGATGTTGGGACAATCTGGCGAAGAAAATATGACCATCCTGATGTGAAACTCAGGGATAACACAAGGCACTATCTACTTCTTCTTCTAATGAGAGGCTTATTGATTCAGGAGCATCTTATCATATGGCTAAGGGTAAAGCCATATTTTTTGTTCTTAAGCAATGTAACACCAAACAAATATTTGTTGGTGTTATAGATCTCTTAGTGTTGTAGGATCTATAATATTTAATCTAGATGATGTCCATTTTAAGGATGTATTTGTTGATTTTTCATTAAGCTAGGCTCAAGCATGAAGTTCATTCCAATTTTAGCATTTTACTTGAACCATAGACAATTGCAGTGACACCATAAACAATTTGTTGCAACAACCAAGATCACAAGAAGAAATACCATGCACAAGTACACAAGAAGTATCCTGGGAAACCCTTCTCAACAAGAGGAGAAAACCCAGCCAATCCTTTGCTATATTCTTCAAGAGAAAGACCTCCCACACCATAAACCTAGCACACAAAAGGGTGCTCACAAAACCTAGAAGACTAGCGCCCAAGAGAGGTGCGCACTTCAGCTCAAGAACAAGTACTTGCTGAAATTTCCAAACTCACACTTGTGTTGTGTTTCCTCAATGGGGAAACCACCTTTATTTATATTAGACTGGACACATCAAAAGTAGTGTCTATTGGCACAACAGGGCCGACTCACTCAGTCTGTGTCCTGGAGGATGTCTCACGCAGTTGTAATCATGAACACTCCCTCTCAGCTAGGGAGGCATTCTCCATCAGGCCAAGTCTTGCACAAAGTACTCGAACTTCGTCTTGGCTGTAGTCATCAACACTCCCTCTCAGCTAGGGAGGTATTCTCCATCAGGCCAAGTCTCTCACGGAAGTACTTGAACTTCGTCTTGGTAATAACCATCAACACTCCCTCTCAACTAGGGAGGTATTCTCCACTAGGCCAAGTCTCTCACGGAAGTACTTGAACTTCGTCTTGGCAAGTGGTTTGGTGAAGATATCTGCAATCTGCTCATGGGTAGGAAGGTACTGCACGTGTACTGTTTTCCTCTGCACCATGTCTNCACGTAGATGTAATCATGAACACTCCCTCTCAGCTAGGGAGGCATTCTCCATCAGGCCAAGTCTCGCACAAAGTACTCGAACTTCGTCTTGGCTGTAGTCATCAACACTCCCTCTCAGCTAGGGAGGTATTCTCCATCAGGCCAAGTCTCTCACGGAAGTACTCGAACTTCGTCTTGGCAATAACCATCAACACTCCCTCTCAACTAGGGAGGTATTCTCCACCAGGCCAAGTCTCTCACGGAAGTACTTGAACTTCGTCTTGGCAAGTGGTTTGGTGAAGATATCTGCAATCTGCTCATGGGTAGGAAGGTACTGCACGTGTACTGTTTTCCTCTACACCATGTCTCTGATATAGTGATATTTTATCTCAATGTGTTTCGATCTATCATGAAACACAGGGTTCTCTGAGAGCTTCACACAACGCTGATTATCACAATGGATAGTGGTAGGATCCATCTCATGATCAAATAAATCTGTCAGAAGCTTGCGAAGCCACATTGCTTCGCAGACTACCACACTCAATGCTATATACTCTACCTTTGCGGTACTCAAGGCCACAGAGCTCTGTTTCCTGCTGCACTAGGAAACCATGGCAGACCCCAATGTAAAGAAACAACCGGATGTGCTCTTCCGGTCCACTGCGCTCCCTGCCCAATCAACATCGACATATCCCTGCAAACTCAAGTCTACACTGGAGGCATATCTCAGGCCATATCCAACTGTGCCTCGTAGGTTTCTCAAAACATGTTTCGCTGCTATCCAGTGAGTCTGTCTCGGTTGACTCATGAACTGACTAAGCACATTCACTGCATAGCATATATCAGGTCTGGTGTTAACCAGATACATCAGTGATCCAATCAGCTGCCGGTACAAGTGTGGATCAATCTTGCCTGAATCAACATCATTCATTTTCTTGAAATCCATCACCATTGGTGTAGGCATGGATTTGCATTCTGTCATACCAAACTTCTTTAATATCTCCACTATATATTTTCCTTGACTTAGGAAAATCTCATCAGTCCTGTGCCATACTTCTAGTCCCAAGAAGTAGTGCATCATACCTAGATCCATCATCTCAAATTTAGCAGTCAATGCTTGCTTGCATTTAACAATGAGTCTCTCTGAACCGGTGAGGAATAGGTCATCCACATATAGGACCAAGATTAAGCACTCGTTACCAACAATATGGTAATATAGGTTTGGATTAGCAACACTCTTGCTGAAGCCCAAACTCATCAAGAATCCATCCATTTTCTCATACCAAGCACGAGGTGTTTGCTTTAGTCCATACAGGGCTTTCTTCAACCTGCACACATGAGACTTCTCGTTGTGTATCGCAAATCGTTCTGGCTCCTCGATATAAACTTCTTCCTCAATCTCACCATTGAGAAAGACTGTCTTTACATCCATTTGATGTAGTTTCCAACCCACGGATGCAACTAGTGCAATGATAGAGCGGATGGAAGTGTATCGGGCTACTGGAGCAAATGTCTCATCATAGTCAATTCCCTCTACTTTTGAGAATCCTCTGGCTACAAATCTCGCTTTGTATTTCTCGATACTTCCATCAACGACATGATTGATTTTATAAATCCACTTGGAAGTCACTACARACTTCCCTTCTGGTCTCARAACAATATCCCATACATTATTCTTCAAGATAGATTGATATTCTTCTGTCATGTCATCTTGCCATACCTGCTCACCTRTAGCTTCTCCATGACAAGARGGCTCAGAGTCAATGATGTGGCTCATGGCTRAAAGGTAGCTCAAAAATCTTTTTGGTCTCTTGCTCTCTCAGGATGTCCCTTGAGGGGCTRCATGTCCCTCTGCTTYATGTAGAGTCTGTCGAGCCCAAGCAGGCCTTTTATGCCCTACTACAATATCTCTGGGCATATCAATTGGAGCAATTGGATCAACTGGAATAATGYCTRTCTCCTTCTGAACTGCTGAAGGGGGAGAAGGTATTGTCTCAYTGTCAATCTCCATCTGAGATTCTCYGGATCTTTGGACGRCTATCTCTTCTTCAAAGGTAACATCTTTGCTTATCTCAATTTGTCTCTGACCAGGGATGTAGATTCAATATGCCTTCGAAGATTCACTGTATCCCATAAATGTACCCTTTCTCCTTGAAGGGTCTAGCTTGGATCTCTTCTCTTTGGGTACATGAAAATATACTGGGCACCCAAATATCCTGAAGTGTCCAATCTCAGGCTTCACTTCGGTGAARGTTTCTTCTGGAGTTATGTTCTTCAAGATCTGATGAGGACTCCTGTTTTGAACATATACTACTGTCATACATGCTTCTGCCCATAGAGTCATAGGTAGACTTTGATCATGTATCATTKCTTTGGTTGCCTCKATGATAGTTCTGTTCTTCCTCTTTGCAACCCCATTTTGCTGAGGGTTGTAAGGAACTGTGTACTCCTTGATCCCTGCTTTAATACAAAAATTGTTGAAATCCTTGGAGGTGTATTCTCCTCCATTATCCGATCTTAGTACCTTGATCTTTCTCCCGGTCAGGTTCTCAACATGAGCTTTGAATTCTTGAAATTTTGCAAGGACTCCATCCTTGTTCTTCAGGAAGTAAATCTAAGTTTTCCGAGAGTGATCATCTATGAAGAGTACATAGTACAAATATCCATTCAGGGAGGCAACAATCATTGGCCCACACACTTCTGAATGTATCAAGTCCAAGATTTCCTTGGATCTATTGTCACTGCTCAAGAAGGATCCTTTAACATTCTTGCCAAGAGCACAACCTTTGCAAACACCTTTATGTTGAATCTGTATCTCTGGAAGGCCTGTTACCATTTTCCCTAGAGCTGGGAGAGCTCTATAATGAATGTGAGCAAGTCTCCTATGCCATAGCTCACTCAAGCTGATAATATCATGTAACAGGGCCTGGATTGGACTGATGGTCAATCTATATACGTTGCTTTCTCGAACACCAATTACTTTGGCAGAATTTATATGTGAGTCCTTGTGCCATGCAAGAACTCTTCCTTCAGAAAAGGTAACCTTGTAGCCTTTGTCTTCTAAGATAGAAATGGAGACAAGGTTCCTCTTCATCCCAGGTACATATAGATTTTACTTAGCTGAAGCTGCATGTCAGAATCTAGTTGGAAGGTAGAAGTTCCAACCCCTTTCACATTATATCTGGCATCGTCTCCAAGGACAGCATGTAGATTGGTCTCTTTCTCAACAAGATTAGTCAGGTGATCTCTAAAACCGGTCATGTGCCTGGAGGCACCACTGTCAATTGACCAAGTATCATCATTGGTAGGAACCATACTTGAGAGTGCTGAAATTTTGATGTCTTCATCTCTCCGAAGTCTTGGCTTCCAGGAACTGAATTTGCTTGATCCATCAAGCTTGTCTTCCATCATAGTTCTGTTCATCATAATTTTAGATTCTTCACAAACCCTTGTCAACTGGGCTAGAAAACCTAACGGCTAGGCTAGGCTAGCAACCTTAGGTTTTGTTGGGCTTATGACTGCCAACAATAAGCCTTGAAAGTTAGAAGAACACTGGTGAGCTGAAGAGCTCCTTCAATGAGTTGCAAAAACCCTAATTCTGAAATTTCTGTAGAAAATTGTGAAACCCTAGGGCCAAAAAATCAAAATGCTCAGACATGCAATCTGAAGCTTGTTGGAGGTGCGCTGAAGGAGGCCGTACACTCCTATGCACGTTTTAGCCCCAACGTCCAAGTATTAAGTGCTGGAACACTTCATAAAGGAGGTTCGTATGAATTTTCTGGAAAGCCTAGTAGGGCTGTACGGTTCTGCAGAAGTCAGAGGATGACTGGTAGATGCTTGTGCAATGGGTTCTTCAAGACCTATGCTCTGATACCATGTTGATTTTTCATTAAGCTAGGCTCAAGCATGAAGTTCATTCCAATTTTCGCATGATACTTGAAAAATAGACAATTGTAGTTACACCATAAACAATTTGTTGCAACAACCAAGATCACAAGAAGAAATACCGTGCACAAGTACACAAGAAGTATCTTGGGAAATGTTATGAACATAAATATACATAAATCGATATTCATAACATAATAATAGTTAATAAATAATAATTATTAATAATGAAAGGTCATGTCTCAAAGGACATGACTATTGGTAAAGGACACCCCTGCGTGGGTATATAAACGAGCCCTCATTCTCAATTGTAATCATCTATCTCATATATTATCTTATTATTCATTCTTATTACAAATATATTTGTCCATATGGATTTGGTTACTATATTCCAGATATTTTGGGATTAATCTTGTGTGAGCGAACTTTGTTCGTCTCAGGAAACCCTTCTCAACAAGGGAAGAAAACCTAACCAATCCTTTGCTATATTCTTCAAGAGAAAGACCTCCCACACCATAAACCTAGCACACAAAAGGGTGCTCACAAAACCTAGAAGACTAGCGCCCAAGAGAGGTGTGCACTTCAGCCCAAGAATAAGTACTTGCTGAAATTTCCAAACTCACACTTGTGTTGTGTTTTCTCAATGGGGAAATCACCTTTATTTATATTAGACTGGACACATCAAAAGTAGTGTCTATTGGCACAACAGGGCCGACCTCAATAACTCACAATATAATTAATAATTACCATATTAAATATCTTTTACATTAATTATCTTTCACTTCATGGTGGGGACGACCTGTATCCTTTACATCACAATTAGGGTTACAAATAAGTCTGACTCTTAGACAATATAGCAAGGGATCTCATACACCCACTAGTGCTCAACCACTAGGGGCACGTCCACCTGTGCTTAGCCACAGGGACGTCCAAGTCTCTATCTCACTGCGTCTCACAGGAGAATCATCAGAATACACACTCACTAGTGCTCAGCCACTAGGATCATGTCCACCTGTGCTCAGCCATAGGAACGTCCTACTCAACAGATCTCTATCTCACTATGTCTCACAGTAGAATCATTTGGAGTATCACATCATCTCAACTCTCTGCACAGAGGAGAATAGTAAACCCATCACATGGGCTCCTTCACCCCTCACAGGGGTACAGATGGTTTCATCTCAAACGATACACCCATCTCATGGGCATCTTCCCTTCTCAGGGGCACACAACGTTCCATCTCTGTCTCAGAGAGAACGACACACCCAGCTCATGGGCATCTTCCCTACACAGGGGCACACAATGTTCCTTCTCCGTCTTAGAGAGGAACAACACACCCATCTCATGGGCACACCCAACTCATGGGCTCTCTCTCAGGCCGATTCACTCAGTCTGTGTCCTGGAGGATGTCTCACGCAGCTGTAATGATCAACAATATTATGTGTTCCAAGTATTTCATGTAAACTTATATTAATATATCAAATCACTCATTCAGGTGAAGTCCAAACAATAGAATTTTCACCTCACCAAGTTGTAATCAAAGACTCAAAGGATCCTCGACATCTTTTAGCATTTGGTTTTGTTGATGATATTATAAATTTGACAACTTTGGATCATCATCTCTTCCATTAATTTTTATTGCTCATAGCGACGACATGAACAAACTTTGGCACAAACTATTTGGTCATCTAAACTATCGCTCATTGCGGCAACTATATAAGTAGATTATGGTGATTGGTCTTCCTTTCATTTCTTGTAGAGATGGTGTTTGTTCCCGTCATGTTCTTGGCAAACAACATCATTATTGACTTCTCCAGATGCACTTGGGTTTATCTCTTAAGAAGAGTCAAGTTTTTGACATGTTTTTGGTCTACAAGTCTCTTGTAGAAAAACAATTTGGACGTCAACTTCAGAAGTTAAGAACAAATAATGGTGGTGAATATGTTAACAACAAATTTACAACTTACTGCACTACACAAGGCATTCAAATGTGTCATACTGTTCCATACAGTGTACACACCTCAACAAAATGGTATTGTTGAGAGAAAGAATCATACATTAAAAGAAAAGGCAAATTGAATGATCCAATCTAAGGAATCAAGTCCTCATTTTTGGGTGAAAGCCATTAATTGTGCAAATTACATACTTATTTGCACTTCCGCAAAGGCTTTAAAAAATATTACAAGTTAATTGCACTCCCACAAAGGCTTTAAAAATATTACATTGGAAGAAAGCATGGAGGGTCATTTGTTGATGATCGATTGTAAATAATGTTCATGTAATCTATTTTATTTTGCATTAATATATTGCCTCAAGTGGTCATTTTGGTTGGGGCCATGCTCTAGCCCCTGTTTGAGGGCTTTAACCATGTAAACATTGGTATACTGATCTTTTATCTGTGTGTGTGAGTGGTTGCCTTAAGGTGTTCCACCTATGTGGATATACCCTGTTTTCCGAATAGGGAAGTGCATTACCCTTAAAAGGGATTAGAGATTGTTGAGTATAACTTACTACTTTTTTTTGTTTATGATAAAAATGTTTATATATATATTTATTATTATTTTTTTATATTGACTTTTTGATCTAACCTACCCTAACCCATAAATACTACCCCCCTTAAAAAATACACACAAATGTAAAACCGATTTATATTTAAGGATGGAAACTTGGAGAGAAAATAGTCAACAAATGATTTGGAGGAGAGTGTAGCAGGTAGGAATTTGAAATAATAGGGTTGAGACCGTGAACAACAAGTTGGAGGCTTGGAATAGTTGTGGAGAGGCTTGATAGTGAGTAAAATGTATTTTTTTTTTTCATTTTTTCTTCAACTTTGGCCTTAAAAAAACACTATATTCAACCAAAGAGAGTCATTCTACTCATACTGGAAGAAACGAAGGAAGTCACATTGAAGAAATTAGGGGTAGAATTGGAATCCCATCACAAACTTAATTGTCAAAGGGTGATTTCAACCCAAAAATGTCTCTATTAATATGTTACCATCATATCAACAAACAATATTGAAAACAACGGTTGGATATATACAGAAAAAATGTTATTGCAATGAATACTTTCTTGGGAGCCATTACACAGTAAAGCAATACATTGTGGGCATCCGTCAACAAGGGATTTTAGGCATGCAAGATGACCTATGTGGAGAAGGCTAAGGAACTTTGGTTGCAAATAGTAGTAGATAATAAAGGTTATATTTCATGTAAAAATATCTTTATCCCTCTCAATCCAATTTAACATTAGAGAATCAAGTAGGAGTGGAAGGGTTAAACAGGTAACCAACGGGGTCTTCTTCTTTGGTACACCAAAGAGAGGTTTGTTCTAGAGACCATAACGAAATTCTACAACACATACCTTCTTGAAGAAGCTGTAGAGAAACGAGGTACTATCAGGCTGCTAAATCTGGTCGGTCTTTGACCAGATTTTAGCTCTACGTTTGACTTTCCAAAACTGTTCTTTGCTGTCTTTTAGGACAGCAAACTGTTTAGTAAATTTCTGCTGATAATTTTTGTGGTTTAAGTGTTCTTTTGAGGTGCCCTTGCAAGTGTTTTTCATACCAATGATTAGCACATGCAATATACTCAAAACAAATAACGCTCCTCTTGATCTTTACAACTCTAACAAGCTGATCTATACTCTAAGCATGCATGGAATGAACACAAGTATTTTTGGTCAACATGACCCTGGATAAAACTCCCCCGGGGAAAACCAGGTTAGAATGAAAGTATATATAATGATGATTTTAGGAAGTGAATACAACAAGTAAGCTAATACAATGGAACCTGATACAATAGCAACTCCTCACGAGAAGCTTTGGAGTTCCAAGAAGAGAAATGCGGCCAAGCTTAGTGCGCCCTCTTCCCTTGTTTCTATATCCACTGAAGTGATGCGCCCTCCTTCCTCTTTGACCCAGTGAAGAATCCCTTCCACACAAATCTGCTCTTGTGTGTCTCCTCCAACATGAGCCAAACAGATCCGAAATAGCACAAGTCCTTCTATTACCTGCTAGTGGTGTGCCCTCCTCCACATGTGCACCCTCCTCCAAGCAATATTGATCACCATAAATAAACAAGGGTCTAAGCTGTCATAGCTCCTCCATGGATGGAGGCGCCCAAGCTTTCCTCTCCCAATGCTTCCATTCTCATCCTCTTGCCCTTCTCCAAACTCTCTTGGTGAACATACAAGTGAATGAGCCTCCAAACGCCCTATGCGCCCTTCTTATAGAATTCATAAGGAAACCTAAAGATGGATGGATGAGATCATCCCATCCCATCTCTAATCAAGGGTTGAGATCTTCTAAAAAAAATCTCAACTCAAAACCCACTTTGGGTTTAGTTTCCATAGTTCTCTTTATGTCCCTCAATTCACCCACAAAGTGAATTAATAGTCACTTTTGACTTAAGTGACAATTTTCACCCTTTTGACTTAGGAAAATGTCAAAGTGAAATTAGACAAAGTATAAGGTACAATGGGTCAAATATTTCCCTCTTTTGGTTAGAGACCCACATGTTAGAATATAATGGATGTGCTCGTTTTACTATCGACAATATCACTATTGTCACTCAACCATAGGCCGAAGCCACCCTCCGAGCACCTTAACCTTGACAAAGAATCATTTCGGAAGCAAACCCTAGGCTAGCTAGCCAAACAAAGGGTAGCGCACCTTTCCCCAAGGATAACGCACCAAACAAGCGCTGATTAAATAGTCCAAACCATAACCAAGAGATAGTCCAAGCCAAAACCGAAATCTGCTAGCTGCAACAGCTGCAACGACAGCTCTCCTCCAAATTTGCGCACAGACTGGGCAACTGCAGTGCGCACAAGTGCTGCTCTGCAATTCTGAGAATGCCTTGCCAGAATGAAGACTGGCCTCCTGTATTATACTAATTCTGGTTAACTGCCTGGGTCGACTTCTCATTCTGGATACCTATTTACTCATTATATATTATTTCTTCTGGCTGACTTCTTCTAGGGTTATTAGCCAACTCATTAGGGTTTCTTCTTGCTTCTCGAAATATTCTATTCTCATTAGGTTTACACGTGGAGGTAAATACCTCCCGCAGCTACCTTAATATCAACACTCCCTCCTAGTTAGGGAGGTATTGAAGGTAATGGTCTTGAGCACAAACATACCATTTACCCGGTAGCAACAACATAGTCGTATAGACTATCAATGTCATCAACTGCATCATCTCTCAAAACCATACTCCATCTGAGTAATCAGACATGATACTGGATAAGTCACTCACTCCATAGAGTGACACAAGAACCATTCTTTTAATCCAGACATATGCCCTAGAAGAATAAATGTCCTGGACCATTTTCTGTTTGGGAAATCTCTGTCCATTGATCATCCATCTAGCTGATAATCATTTCCAACACTGCTGATAGTCTTCAAGGCAATCAGAACAATATAATTCAATAGAACACAACTGTGTCTATCCATAGTAGTACACAACTACATTCCAGTGGTACACTACCACACCAAGTAGCACACAGGTACTTGATTAGTGACATATAGTCTCAAACAGTGGAACACATCCACCACAGTAGTATACATCTACTGTCTAGAGACATACAGTCTTCATAACAATCATCTGATATCAACCTGCACAGAAACAATGTTGTGATATAA
>JASDQU010947143.1:6986-33074 GCA_032191745.1 Picea mariana
GAATAGTATGCAATGGATCTTCAGTGTTGTATCAAAGATACACCGATTCCATGTCCAAAGACATCCCCTCAAGCCTTGAAGGCTTTATCTATTCTATGTAAGGAAAGAGAAAGGCCTATAGTTACAAATGTTAAATGTTGATAAACACTTGATCTCTTTAAATTCTCACTACTACATGGTGTCTCCACTAAAGTGGAGATTGTCATGTTTCTTTTGCATTAAGACACTATAAAATATGCACAACATGTTCTATAAATTTAGCGTCTTCACTAAAGTGGATATTGTCATGTTTCTTTTGCATTAAGACACTCTACAATATGCATAACATGTTTTATAAATTTGGCGTCTCCACTAAAGTGGAGATTGTCATGTTTCTTTTGCATTAAGGCACTGGACAATATGCACAACATGTTTTATAAATTTTAAGATAGTTAACCATTTCTCTCAAGGTTTACATGTCATGGATGTTGTTTAATAATGGCCATATAACATTGATTGGAATAGTTAATTCATCAAAATTAAAAAAAAACAAAATAAACGAGTTATCTAAACTATATAGTTATTCATGTTCATAAGTAATATTTTCTTGACTTTATGGAAAATACTAGAAAAAATTGGGATCCTTGAGGTAAATCTGATTGTGATTAGGATTTATGACAAGGTTTTTTTAATATGGAATGTAATAACAAATGCGTAGAGGGAATGCGCATGAAGACTAGGGTTTCATGGATTTTGAGTGTGCTTGATGGCTACATACAAAGAATTATTGGATTTTTATGAACACAATTTGGAAGAAAGACAAATATGAACTACACATATTATTATCATAGTGAAGAAAGACTCTTTAGATCCCATTATTTTCAAGGATATTAGGGGAGATAATGGCCAAAGATCATGGTGGGATAATGCCTCAAGGAGTGGGCAGGGTGGTTTGGCTCAGGATCATCATAATCACCACTAATGGATCTTTCACTAGGTAAATATCATATCTATATTTGGAGAACATTACATGTAACATCCCCAAAAATAAATTATTTTTTCAATCTGAAATTGCTTTGGAAATTATTTCTGTTTTTAGTAAATTTGAAATTAGAAAATTATTGCCATTTATGGCAATTCTGAATGTTGAATTTAGTTAATTGTAATTGATGATTATGATTGTTGGGTAGAGATCTGATTTGAGCCAACTAACTATTTGAATATGACACTTGTATGAAACAAAATATTTGTATTTATTGCTGATGGACAAATGGAACAACCAGGTTAAAATCAGTTGACCATGACTCCATGAGAGGGGAACATGTTGGAACTACTTTAGGGCTGGATGTGACAAGTGGAAAATTAGGAATTTGGCCATTTGCAGCCCTGAAAATCAGGGATTTGGAAAGATGTGAAAATTCCCAAGGGGAAAAAGACCTAGGCACAATTGCTTTTGGATATATAGCATATGGGAGGAGGCAGGACATTGCCTAGTATGCTGGGGAAAAGGAATGATCTTTTTTTGTTATGAACACTATTTTCTAAGTGTGAGGCAAGGAGAAGTTACTGAAATTGAAGGCCTTTTGCTGAGGAGGAGTTCTGAGTTCTCCCTCATGGATTCATGGTCAGGCTAGGGGGCGAACGGGACAAGTGAATTGGCTGTTCTGTTCTAAGGTTGGGAGGAACTTGGTTGTTCCATTTGTGGTTATCCAATTGTTCATATATGTATATCTACTCCTTCTCTGTTCAAATGTTATTGGAATTATTGACTGATAGGATTTCATCTATTTAAATATGAATGAGGTACTTTGTTTTATTAAATTCTGAAGGAATGAAGTGAAATGTACGATAAACCATTTCAGTTTAACTGTAACTGTTGAGAAAACCCTTCTAAGTATCTTGGCTGGAATGAAATCGAATTATGGAAATGTATTAGAAATTATAGTTGTGTTAAATAGAATACTATTTCATTATACTGTGCTAGAAATCACTACCAGATCGGTGAACCATATACATCTGGTTATTTCCATTTGCAAGTAAACATTACACTGTGTGAATGTTATTATGGAATTAAATCTAAGATCAAAAGCATCTACAGGGTCATCCCTTAATTCTAGACGAATTGCCCTACCAATTTAATCAATGTTGGAATTGATTACATACAATAGGAAGTAACTATGTATGCGGATATGTGTGTGTGTATGTGTGTATAAATAACTATACAAAACTGCATGATTCATTCTGAATGCCAATATATGGATATCCAACAGGTGCTAAAAATATAATGGAAGACAAACAGTCTAACTAGTCATAAATACATTTATGGAAATGAATGATAGAAAGAGAACAGTCTAACCAGTCATAAACACATTTCTGGAAAATGAAATAATGAGAAGCGAACAACCTAGCTAGTCACAGTTGGATTTCTGGAAATGAAATGATGGAAAGAAAATAGTCTGCCTAGTCACAAATGAAGACCTGGAAAGGAAAATCATACAAGAGTAAATGAATAGGCTAGTAGATCGCATACGAAATTCTGAAATAAAATGACACAGTAGTAAATTAATTGAAGTGAAGAGTATCACCCTGGAATCATAAATTTTCAATACGCATAGACCTACTGTAGTAATAATCGAAAAAGGAAAAGCTACATGATTAAATAAGAAAATCATTCGAATTTCTCTATAGGATCCAAAGTAAAACTGGAAAGAGTCAAGACAGAATTACTGTTCATAGATACGTGTTCCTATTCATTCCAAAAATATTTATATAACATATCTATTGTTTTGAAATAAGGGACTGTTCGTATTTCCATCTAAATACTGACTATACAACTTGAATACTGATACAACCATGTTCAAATTATACCATTCATTTATTTTACACAGTAATAAGGTTTTGATCCTTATTCACTTGCGTTAAAATTGGAGATACATAGTTAAAGAATAGGCTATCGTTATGAATGAACATTTTCACCCATGACGATATCATTCTAGTTTTAGAATCATATCAACCCTTAGAAACCTAGGGCACTCCTTTAAGAGCGGTGAAATGAAACCCGAATACCTTTTGTGCTTATGTCAGGGGCCTACATCCGGGACTGTGCATGGTCGAAGTCCCTGCAAGGAAACATAAAGAAATATTAGTATTATTCAATAGAAGTAAGATGAGTGTAACTTTCAATAGAATGATTAATGACATGAAAGGTTTATACATAGTTTCACCGAACTTGTGAATTGGGGATCTGGTGTCTTTCCCTATTGCGCTTTGGTTGAGAATACGTCCCAGGCCGAAGGGGAGGGTGGTCCAAGAACTTCTCGATGGGTACTCTCGCAACAATAGGGTCCCATCATTAGAAATTGGCTATCAAAACATATAAATCAAACCCTTCAAGAAATGAAATAAACAAATAACATTTACATTGAAAATCCAAACTGCATGGGTCGTGGAGTGTGAGCAGGCCGAATGCATTACTCAAACTTTACACATAGAGTAAAATGATATATGATAATGATGTCATCAAAATCTAATATGGACCGATTGTCTATGCTGAAGAGGATGCTTTTAATCGAATTTTAAGTAGAGAGTTAACATCCTTGCTGAATTTACCAAGCTTCGGATGGTGTCTACCAAACACAGACAACGATAATAACAGTATGAAACACCTTAACCCAAGAATTTATCATAGACTCAAATATTTGTATGTTGTAGGGTATTTCTTGACAAATTGTTCGAGACACAGAATACCCACATTATATTATACATTGAATAGAAATATAGAAAATCATTTAAAAAAACATTACAGTTGTAAGAGTTAGCTAGTGGCTTGTTAGGATATACCGAATGGTGGACTCCCAAAAAAATTATTTATTAAATGTATACACAACGTGGGTTCTACCCTCCCAGATGAACGTTTGGACTAGAACTCTTGCATGGTTTCACAGAGGCTCGATACCAAGTAACAACACATGAGGGTAAGAGTAACCCATAAAAGAGAATAGAGGGACAATGAAAAACCCCATAAGCAAATGCAAGCATATTAATCCCCCCTAAAATGTTCGTGCAAGATTGTGGAAACTGGAAACAAAAGAGGAGTACTGAGAAGGTTCCGAAAGGATTTGGAATAAAACAACAGTGAATTCTACTTACCCAGGAGCGAGAATAGTCCAGGGAGTTACGAGAAGAATAACGATAATGGGAAAAACTTTCACTAAAATTCATAATAAGAATTACAATACAAAGGGTTTCTTCCACTGTAACGAAACAACGAGGGTTCCATCAAACTATTAGAATATAGGAGCATCGTGAACTTACCAGGGCGGTCAGGTATTGATGCCTTCTTCCATCGGGTAAAATCCTCCAAGTCACCGATCTCCCTCGCTGAGAGGAAACGCAGAGCTAATTCAGAAAACTTCACAAATGACAAAAGAAACTTATCTATCCCTGAAGAGGTCTTACTACGCAGAGTAAATGTTGATGGTATGAAGGATGGATCTGGCCATGTGATGGGGTAGAGTTGGCGCGATCATATTAGATGGGGATTCAATTCATAACCATCGAATTTCACACTCACAAGGTCTCCATTAATGGTCGGTTCAGAGGTTTAATCCACGTCTGTCAAGAACCCTTATTTTCATATTAAGAGATGCAAAGTAAAGGGAAGTCCCTTCGTGACATGATCAACTCGAACCATTTAAATCTAACTGTTATCTTTTCAGTTAATACATTGTTCAGATGAGACATCGTTTAGTTAAGGCAGAGTTAAACGAGTTGTTAGGGTTGAGTTTTGTTAAAAAAACCTTTATGTCAATAGTAACTGGAAGATCATTACCCAACCAATAATCACATGGGATTCATTTGATGAATTTGGCCATGTAAATTAATGTCAAATACCTTATCTTAAGCCGATAACATTTCACTAAGGGTGTATACTCCCGACCCCATTACATTATGCATGGGATATGAATTTTATTTCGAAATTCAAATCAGATTTGCTCTTGCGCGCAAGTATAGAAGCTTATTCTTAAGGAAGAGTATAGGATCATAAGTCCTAAGTCTAATACAATATATAGATATATATGTAAGTATTAGAATATCTTTAGGACTGAAGGGTGAATGTTAGAATGTGGAGATTTATTCATATAGGATCTCTGTTCAGTGTGAGTTAGGTTGGGGTAGAAATGTTCATAAATGAGCACTCATCATTTGATAATCAGAACACAAGAAATCTTGCAGATATTAACAATGGTGATAAATACTACCTTCTCTTAGCTACGAGTCCGCTTGATTTAATTTGGAGATTACATTTCCAAATTAATGTAATATTGCTAAATGTGTTTTAACCTTTGTTCCTTTGATTTTTTTTTTTTATTTGGAAAATTTTGGGTACATTACATATGGTATCAGAGCAAAGGTTAAAACACTTGGACCTTGAGCAAGGCCAAAATATTTACTTAGCATATATTTTACTATTACAAATATAAATTTTTTTTTATTCTATTGTAATCATGGCAGCCCAGGATGAATAAGAAATTAGACTCGAGGAGAATCATGAACAAAGGCCTCCTGAAGATCAGAGGCAAAACAGTGATGGAAGTTCACCTACTGAAGTTCTGGAAACTATGAGAAATCTCATTGTTGAGCTGCAAGTTTTCAAAGAAGACAATGAGAAACTGAAAAAGGCACAACAGGAATAGTAGGAAGTAAATGAAGTCCTACTGCGAAGTATAGTGACAAATAAAATCCCAAAGGATGATAATCAGGAAGAAGAGGTCAGTAAAAGGGCCTCTAAGAATTTTGGTACTGAAGCAGAAAAATGGGACAACTCGTCTAAAGGTACACCTTCAACTGAAGATAAAACAAAAAAAAGAAGAAAAAGGAAACAGGTAGATCACCTTGAGGGAGAGTTTAAGAAAATAAACCATCTACCTTTGATGGGGAATCCAGAACAGGGGAGGAAGTTGAAGCATGGATATTATACATCAAGAATTATTTCCATATATACAACTATTCCAACAATATGAAGGTCAGAATGGCCATCTATAATCTAAAAGGAAAAGATAGCATATGGTGGAAGGACCTGAAGTTGGCCAAGGGCCTAAAGGAAAAACAGATGGAATGGTCATATTTTAAGAAATAATTTAATAAATAGTACTTATCTGAAAGTTACTATGAAAGAAAAACCAAAGAATTTTATGAGCTACGACTCAGTCAAATGGCTATGGAAGATCTGATAAACAAATTCCTAGAATTACTAAGGTTCGTGCCTTAAATCTGGAAGGAAAAAGCGAAAATCCAACGGTTCCTAAGTTGTCTACCACAGTCCTATAAGGACAGAATTGAATTTGACAATCCCAAGTCTTTGGGAGATGTTTTCAGGAAAGCCCAAATGTGTTACGACCAATCCAAACAAACAAGACTTAATGAACCAGCGGAAGAAGGGATATCAGCCAGCTCCTTATCAGAATGCCACAAAGATTTTTCCAAAGAAATATTTTCACTCTGACAATCAAAACACCCAAGAAGGCAGTAAACCAATAAATTTGAGAACAATGAAGTTTGGGGACAACCCCCGTGAATTGTTAAAATACTGGGAATGTGGAGAACCTCACTTAAGGAGGAATTGTCCATGTTTGACTTCAACAACTAGAACTACGGTTCACAATATACAGGAAGCCTCTATAGTAGGGGATGTAGGCATAATCTTACATCGGATCAATGCAGTCGTGGATGGCCGACAAGCTGACCACCAATCCTCTCTGGTGGAAATTGAAGGTAAAATTAATAACACTCGTATTTATATTTTAATTGATCCTAGAGCTATGTTGAGTTATATCGCTCCTGGTATAGTGGATTCAAATAAACTTAAGAATACAAGACATGCAAAATCTTAGATGGTACAACTAGCAACTGGAAAAAGAGAAAAGTAGTCGACTTTATTTCTGATTATGAGTTCAATTTAGGTGGTCAAAACATAAAGACAAATTTGAATATTTTACCGTTAGGGTCTTATGACGTAATTATCAGAATGGATTGGTTATAAAGGCATAAGGCAATGTTATATTGTTATGAAAAATCACTCAAGTAAAAAAACAAAAATGACACTGCTAGGACAATGCAAGGTATACAAAAGCTAATCTCAGTTAGACATATTTCAACAATGCAATTTAAGAAATGCATGAGAAGGGGTTGTCATATTTATGCCATCCAAGTAACAAACCTGTTAGAAAAAGAAAATAAACCCATCTTGGAGGATTTTGTTGTCTCGCATGATTTCATAGATGTGTTTGTTGATGAGATACCTGAATTACCCCCAAGGAGGGAGATAGAATTTTCTATCAACCTACTACCTGGTTGATCCCCTATATCGAAGGCACCCTACCGAATGAGTTTACCAGAGTTAATAGAATTAAAAATTCAATTACAAGAATTATTGGAGAAAGAATATATCAGACCAAGTGTCTCACCATGAGGAGCACCAGTCCTCTATGTGAAAAAGAAAGACAAAACTCTGAGATTATGCATTGATTAGAGAAAATTAAACAAAATGACTATTAATAACAAGTACCCCTTAGCTAGGATAAATGATTTGTTCGATCAAGTAGGTGGGGAAAAGATTTTTTCTAAATTGGATTTACGATCTGGTTATCACCAGGTTAGTATAAAAGATGAGAACATAAGTAAAACAACATTCCGAACGAGATATGGACATTACAAAATTGTTGTTATACCGTTTGGGCTCACTAACATGCCAACTACATTCATGTGTTTAATGAACAGTATTTTCATTAAGTACTTGGACAAGTTTGTTTTGGTATTTATTGACGATATCCTAGTGTATTCTAAAACAAAATAAGAACACGAAGAACACCTAAGGGTAGTTCTGCAAACTTTGAGAAAACACAAATTGTATGCCAAATTAGATAAATGTGACTTTTATCAGAAGAAAATACATTACCTAGGGCATGTAATATCTAAGGTATTGCAGTCGATCCCAAGAAAATAAGAGCCATCATGGAATGGCCGATTCTGAAGGATGTAGCAGGCATCTGGTCATTCATGGGAATCACCGGATATTACCGTAGATTTATAGAGGGGTTTTCCAAGATTGCATACCCTATCACATCATTACAAAAGAAGGGAACTAAATTTAACTGGTCACAGAAATGTCAGGACATTTTTAATAAGTTAAAGGAATTATTAACGACCGCACCCATTTTAAAGGTAGTAGATCCGGACAAAGACTTCACAGTCTGTGTGGATGCGAGTAAATAAGGACTAGGTGGTGTCCTAACTCAAGAAGGGAAAGTGATTTGTTATGAGTCTCAAAAATTAAAGGAACATGAATGAAACTATGTCACTCATGACTTAGAGTTGGCAACTATAATACATGCCTTAAATATGTGGCGGCACTACACAATGGGCAAAAAATTTCTGTTATTGACGGATAACAGTGGTGTGAAATTTTTTTTTAGTCAACCAGAACTTAATGCAAGGCAAGCAATATCATTGGCCTTCTTGAGAGAATTTGACTTTGAGGTAAGACATATCAAGGGTAACGAAAACAAGGTGGATGATGCCATAAGTAGAAGAGTTAATGGGTTGTTTGAAATAAACATTAGCAGGGTAGAAAGCAATCTTGAGCAGAGGATAAAGGTTGCAAGTAATAATGACAAAAATTACACTAGAACAGTGTCATAATTACGAGCTAATGCAGAAATTCAGACAAAATAGGTTTGAGTTTGGACAGAGAAGGTCTACTATGATTCAAAAACAAAATATGCATACAAGATTCGGCGGAATTAAAGTTAACAATTTTGGGCGAAGTACACAAGAAACCATATTCTGGTCACCTGGGATACCAGAAGACGATAAAAACACTAAGGAAATTATTTTACTGGCCTAATATGAAGGGAGAAATAATAGAATACTTAGCTAAGTGTCAATATTGTCAGTAGGTAAAAGCCAAACACCAGCATCCAGATGGCCTGTTGCATACCTTACCTATGCCAGGATGGAAATGGGAGACTATATCACTGGACTTTATTACAGGTTTGCCTAGAACTCAAAAATAGAATGATTCAATTATGGTGGTAATCGATAAGCTTAATAAGTCTGCACACTTTATTCCTGTAAAGTCTACTTTTAAAGATATTAACATCGCTCAAATATTCATGAAAGGAATTTTTAGACTGTGTGGTATTCCTAAAATGGTGATTTCAGATAGAGACATAAAATTTACATCTTCTTTTTGGAAAGAATTGTTTGCGGGGTTAAATACTAACTTGAATTTCAACACAAGTTATCAACCACAAATGGATGGTAAGACTAAATGAACAAACCAAATCATAGAAGATATGCTACGCATGTACGTAAGAACAAAACCAAGCAAGTGGGAAGACTACCTACACTTGGTGGAATTTTCATACAACAATGGTTACCAAACTTCGGCTAAGATGAGCCCTTTCGAATTACTGTACAACAAAAAATGTACGACTTTAATTAGCTGGGATAACCCAGTTGACAGACTCATGGTGGGACCAGAGATGCTCCAGGAAATGGAGAGAATGGTAAGAAAAGTACAACAGAACTTAAAAGAGGCGCAGGATAGACAGAAAAGAAGACACCTAGAATTTCAAGTGGGAGACCACCTCTATTTAAAAGTCAAAGCCTGAAAAAGTTCACTAAATCTAGGGAACTGTGCCAAGTTGGCACCCAGGTTTTGTGGCCCTTTCGATATCTTATCTCAAATTGGACCTATAGCATACAAACTTGCACTTCCTTCCAATCTAAAAATCCATAATGTATTTCATGTTTCTTTGTTAAAGAATTATGTTCATGACCCTACACATATGATCGATTGGAAATTGGTGCAGGTGGAACCAGGAAGCGAGTTCCAAGTGGAACCTCTGCGCATTCTAGACAGGAGATAAATAACACTTCGAAACAAAGCCATCGCCCAGGTAAAAGTGAAATGGAAGCACTTTAGCTCTGAGGAGGCCACTTGGGAGTTGGAGGGAGATTTGCAGAAATCTCATCCAATCCTATTCCAAGAAAGGAATGAACACTAAGGACAATGTTTTATTGAAGGGGGAAAGGATGTAACATCCCCAAAAATAAATTATTTTTTCAATCTAAAATTGCTTAGGAAATTATTTTCGTTTTTAGTAAATTTGAAATTGGAAAATTATTGCCATTTAACACAATTCTGAATTTCAAATTTAGTTAATTGTAATTGATGATTATGACTGTTGGGAAGAAATCTAATTTGACCCAACTAAATATTTGACTATGACACTTGTATGAAACAAAATATTTATATTTATTGCTAATGGAAAAATGGAGCAACCAGGGTAAAATTAGCTGATCATGACTCCATGAGAGGGGAACATGTTGGAACTACCTCGGGGATGAATGTGACAAGTGGAAAATCAGGAATTTGGCCATTGGAAGCCCCTGAAAATCAAGGATTTGAAAATCTGCAAAAATTTCTAAGGGGAAAAAGACCTAGGCACAATTTCTTTTGGATATATAGCATATGGGAGGAGGCAGGACGCTACCTAGTATTCTAGGGAAAGCAATGAACTCTTGCTGTTATGAACACTATTTTTTGAGTGTGAGACAAGGAGAAGTTACTGAAATTGAAGGACTTTTGCTGAGGAGCAGTTCTGAGTTCACCCTCATGGATTCATGGTCAGGTTAGGCGATGAATGAGACAAGTGAATTGGATGTTATTTTCTAAGGTTGGGAGGAACTTGGTTGTTCCATTTGTTGTTCAACAATTGTTCAGATATGTATATGTACTCCTCTGTTCAAATGCTATTGGAATTATTGGCTGATAGGATTTCATCTGTTTAAATATGAATGAGGTACTCTGTTTTATTAAATTATGAAGGAATGAAGTGAAATGTAGGATAAAACATTTTAGTTTAACTGTAACTATTGAGCAAACCCTTCTAAGTATCTTGGCTGGAATGAAATTGAATTATGGAAATGTATTAGGAATTATAGTTGTGTTAAATAGAATACTATTTCGTTATACTGTGCTAGAAATCACTACCAAATCAGTGAACCATATACATTTGGTTATTTCCGTTTTCAAGTAAACAATAGACTGTGCGAATACTATTCTGGAAGTAAATGTAAGATCAAAAGAGTCTATAGGGTCATCCCTTAATTCTACACGAATTGCCCTAAAAATTTAATCACTGTTGGAATTGATTACATACAATAGGAAGTAACTGTGTATACATATATGTGTGTGTGTGTGTGTGTGTGTGTGTAAATAAATATACAAAACATCATGATTCATTCTAAATGCTAGTGTACGCATATCCAATAGGTGCTAAAAATAAAATGGAAGACAAACAATCTAACTAGTCATAAATACATTTCTGGAAATGAACGATAGAAAGAGAACAGTCTAACCAGTCATAAACGCATTTCTAGAAAATGAAATAATGAGAAGCGAATAGCCTAACTAGTCACAGTTGAATTTATGGAAATGAAATGATGGAAAGAAAATAGTCTGCCTAGTCACAAATGAAGACTTGGAAAGGAAAATAATATAAGAGGAAACGAATAGGCTAGCATATTGCATACAAAATTCTGAAATAAAACGATACAGTAGTAAATTAATTGAAATGAAGAGTATACACCCTGGAATCATATATTTTCGATACGCATAGACCTACTATAGTAATAATCGAAAAAGGCAAAGCTACATGATTAAACAAGAAAATCCTTCGAATTTCTCTATAGGATCCAAAGTAAAACTGGAAAGAATCACGAAAGAATTACTGTTCATAGATACGTGTTTCTATTCATTCCAGAAATATTTATATAACAGATCTATTGTTCTGAAAGAAATGACTATTCGTATTTCCATCTAAAAACCGACTATACAACTTGAATAATGATACAACCATGTTCAATTTATACCATTCATTTATTTTACACAGTAATAAGGTTTTGATCCTTATGCCCTTCCGTTAAAATTGGAGATACAAAGTTAAAGAATAGGCTATCGTTATGAATGAACATTTTCACCCACGATGATAGAATTCTAGTTTTAGAATTGTATCAGTCCTTAGAAACCTAGGGAACTCATTTAAGAGCGGCAAAATGAAACCCAAATATCTTTTGTGCGTATGGTAGGGGCCTAAATTCGGGACTGTGCATGGTCGAAGTCCCTGCAAGGAAACACAAAGTAATATTAGTATTATTCAACAGAAGTAAGACGAGTGTAACTTTATATAGAACGATTAATGACAGGAAAGGTTTATACAGAGTTTCACTCAACTTGCGGCTTGTGGACCTGGTGTATTTCCCTGTCGCGCTTTGGTTGAGCAGACATCCTAGGCCGAAGGGGAGGGTGGTCCAAGAACTTCCTGATGGGTACCCTTTCAACAACAGGGTCCCATCATTAGAAATTGGCTACCAAAACGTATAAATCAAACTCTTCAGGAAATGAAATAAACAAATAACATTTATATTGAAAATCTGAACTGCAGGGGTTGCGCAATGCAAGCAGGCCGAATGCATTACTCAAATGTTACACATAGAGTAAAATGCTATATGCTAATGATGTCATCAAAATATAATGTGGACCGACTATCTATGCTGAAGAGGATGCTTTTAATCAAAGTTTAGGTACAGAGTTAACATCCTTTCTGAATTTACCAGGCTTCGAATGGTCTCTACCACACACAGACAACGATAATAACAATATGAAACACATTAACCCAAGAATTTATCATAGATTGAAATATTTGTATGCTGCAGGGTATTCCTTAACAAATTATTTAGGACACAGAATACCTACATTATATTATATACTGAATGGAAATACAAAAAATCCTTTAAAAAAACATTACAGTTGTAAGAGCTAGCTAGTGACCTATTAGGATCTACCGAATGGTGGACTCCCAAATGAAACACTTTATAGCATGTATACACAACGTGGGTTCTAACCTCCCAGATTAATTTCTGGACTAGAACTCACGTGTGGTCTCATAGAGACTCGATACCAGGTAACAACACATAAGGGTAAGAGTAACCCATAAAAGAGAATAGAGGGACAATGAAAAACCCCATAAGAAAATGCAAGCATGTTAACCTCCTCTAAAATGCATGTGCGAGATTGTGGAAACTGGAAACAAAAAGAGGAGTACCAAGAAGGTTCCGAAAGGATTTGGAATAAAACAACAGTGAAGTCTACCTACCCAGGAGAAAGAATAGTCTAGGGAGTTACGAGGAGACTAACGATAATGGGAAAAAATTTCACTAAAAGTCAAATAAGAATTACAGTACAAATGGTTTCTTCCCCTGTAACGAAACCCTGAGGGTTCCATCCAAATCTTAGAATACAGGAGCATCGTGAACTTACCAGGGCGGTCAGGTAGAGACGCCTGCTTCCACCGGGTAAAATTCTCCAAGTCACCAATCTCCCTCGCAGAGAGGAAACGATGAGCTAATTCGAAAAACTTCACAAATGAAAAAAGAAACTCATCTATCCCTGAAGAGCCCTTACTACGTAGAGTAAGTGTTGATGGTACAAAGGATGGCTTTGGCCATGTGATGGGGCATAGTTGGTGCAATCATATTGGATGAGGGGTCAAGTGATAACCATCGGATTTCCCACTCACACGGTCTCCATTAATGGCCAGTTCAGAGGTTTAACTCACGTCTGACAAGAACCCTTCTCTTCATATTAATAGATGTGAAGTAAATGGCAGTCCCTTCATGACACAAACAGCTGGAACCATTTAACTATAACTTCTATCTTTTCAGTTAATACATCGTTCAAATGAGACATCATTGAGTTAAGGTAGAGTTAAACGAGTTGTTAGGGTTGAGTTTTGTTAACAAAACCTTTATGTCAATAGTAACCGGAAGATAATTACCCAACCAATACTCACAGTGAATTTGTTCGATGAATTTGGCCATGCAAAGTAATGTAAAATACCTTATGTTAAGCCAATAACATTTCAGTAAGGGTGTATACTACCGACCCCATTACATTATGCATGGCATATGAGTTATATTTCGGAAGTCAAATGATATTTTCCCTTGCGCGCAAGTATAGAAGCTTACGCTTAGGGAAGAGTATAGGATCATAAGTCCTAAGTCTAATATAATATATAGATATATATATGTAAGTATTAGAATAGCTTTAGGACTGAAGGGTGAATGTTAGAATGTGGAGATTTATTCATATAGGAACTCTAATTAGTGTGAGTTAGGTTGGGTTAGAAATGCTCATAAATGAGCATTCATCGTTTGATAATCAAAACATAAGAAATCTCATGGAGATTAACAATGGTGATAAATATTACCTTGTCTTAACTACGAGTCTGCTAAATGTAATTTGGAGATGAATGTTCATCAATTTTTTTTTTTTTTTATTTGGCAAATTTGGGGTACATTACATTACAACCACACTAGATTAGAGGAAATGGATTTATATAAAAACCACCTAACATGTAGTTTACTTCTCACTATTGGCCAACTTTCTCATACTCTCACTTTTCATAGTGTAGAGAAAAAATCCATTAATGGAAGCATACTCGAAGCCATCAACAATCTCTTTGCTTTGACAACATTATACATGGGTATACATTTCCTTGTTGGTAGCATTCATTATTTCATCACAAACCTTGTTAATTTGCAAGATCTCAATCTCAATGGAAATAAATTACAAGGAAACAATCTTTAGGAACTCTAACAATTGAAACACAACCTTATATCTGGATCTCTTTGAGAGCATCAAACAAAATCTGATGAAGTGTGATGTGTAGGAGATGTGATATGTCATATAGAGATAAACTTTGTGTGATATACTACAGGGGAATAAAAAATCATTTAATATGATATGTCATGTCAGTGGGAAGTGTGATGTGTAGGAGATGCGATATGTCACATAGAGATAAACTTTGTGTGATATACTACAAGGGAATAAAAAATCATTTTATACGATATGTCATGTAAGTGGAAACTTTTGTTCAGTATCATGAGTTACAAGGAAAAAATGATTGGAAGAATGTGATGGTAGGAATGATACAAATGAGTTATTTTAGAAATTTTATCTTTCTCATAATGAAGGAAAGTTTGATGTGATGTGATATGTTTTGTCAAAATAAATTTTGGATATGTTGCAACCAAAGGAATTTTGCTTGTGACACACATTGTGTCACAACCAAAGAAATATTATATGCCATATGATGAAGTAAACAATTTTTTGGAAATGATAAAATAAAGTTTTAAATTGAGGATATCAATATGCAATATGTTGCATGGAGAAAAACTTTGTGAGATATATCACAAGGGAAGAAAAAATCATCATATGTGATATGTGAGGAAAGTGAAAACCTTTGATCCATTTGATGAGTTACAAAGAAATAAAAATTTTAAAGATGTAAAATATCGTGGTTGAAGGAATTTTAGGTGTGATACGTAACCACATAAAGTCTATGTGTGATAAGTTGAAACCCAACAATTTTATGGAAGATGCAAAAAGAGAGTTTTGAAACTTTTGTAATGACACAATTATTTATTAAGCAAAGGGAATCAATACACCTATTTAGGATCTTTTTGAATTCTAAGGGAAAAAAAAATTCATGAGACAGGTCAAAGTAAATAACATGAATACTAAAAAAGTTGATGAATGCTCAAAAATATAAAAGAGAAGGAGGTTCCCCTTGTTATTTTTACTTAAAAGAAGGAGGGTCCCCTTGCTATTTTCACTTTATTAGATGTTCACAGTTAAAAAAAATGTAGGGGTTATTGATATCTCACCACAACATTAAAACAATATTTTCAAACACCTATTATATCTAAATACTAGCCTAAATAAAATATTAATACTTATTTTACAATGCAAACAGTGAGTATATATAAATACTAAGCTTTAATAAAATATTAATACTTATTTCATAATGCATTTTTTGTTGCAAAGAGTGAGATCAAGTTACCAAATTATTTCAATAAGCTTGACATTACATTTACTTAATAAACCACACCTTTATTTTAGGTTCATTTAGTATAGATAAATAGTTATGAGTCTTGTTTTTGTGTATAGTCACATTATTTGTCATATACAAATCAACCTATTTTTATTTTTTTTGGGTCTATAGTCACATTATGTTTTACTTCTCCATTTATTTTTCTTTGTTGGCAACTAATTTGTGCCAAGAATTGCTTTCACAGTTTTCACATATTATTTCCTATATCAATTTCATCAAAACTGAACTTAGTAGAGAATGAAAGTACACATACTTTTACATTTTCAAAAATTACTAGTTACATTGATAGGCATCCACCTATTGGAAAGACATTGATACGAATACACCTATTGAAAAGAGATACTTTTTACATATTCAACAATTACTACTTACATTGATAGGAATACACCTATTGGAAAGAGATATATTAAAAACCTTTTAATAAAAATTAGACAATGTATGGATGGGATTTAATGAAAACAAAATATCCTTCATCATCGCCATCAAATTAAAGGCCACAGTTGAATTGCATATCCCTTGCGCTTGTCATAATATGTATGTTATTCATTAACGAAGGTAATTAGCAGAGATGAGCATGAATACATTTCCTTATTGTCATGTTTGATTGTTCTTAATGTAGTAGTGGAGTATGTTGACCTGAAATTTAGACGATTGAATAGCAGGTGTCAAGTGTGTGGAGGAGTGGAATTTTAGTGGTGCAATGCTAGGTGTCGAGGGTGTTATAATTGAAAATGCGGAAAACACAATTCACATAAGACAATGAATAAACATGCAGATAAGAAACACAGAGATTTCATGTTGTTCACCAAAACGTTGGGATACATCCACCAAGTAGAGGTATCGGTTGTCTTATTATTTAGATCATGGATATTACATCAACTCACTCACTCCTCTCACACCCAGCCTCTACAGGCATACATCAAATTATAGCAATGTACATTAGAAACTGATTATTGAATGCGCTCATAACTAAATTCTATCCTGGTCTTATTGGTTACAACCAACGTTGGATTATAGGATCTGAAATCCTAATCCTGGGAATTTGTTGTCACCGTTTAACAATCTCCACCTTGACAACAATTAACCTGATACCTTGATCCTTCTTTCATTCATCACCTTTTCTGCCAGCCAAGATTAGCCAAGCACCATCGTAGCTTCTTCGACAGTACTAGTTTTGTGAACATGTCTGTGCAGTTCTCTTTTGTATGCACTTTCTCAAGAGAGACTCCACCTTCATCAATGGAATGTATTACAAAATGGTACTTGATAGTTATATGTTTCATTTTACTGTGGTAGGCTGAATTCTTAGCCAAGTGAATAGAACTTTGACTATCACAAAATAACTTTACTTTGTCTTGCATCCTTCCAAACTCACCAAACAAACCTTTCAACCAAACTTCATCTTTTCTAGCATGTGAAGCAACTACGTATTCTGCTTCTGTAGTGGATAAAGCAACAATGTTCTATTGCTTTGACATCCAACTAATAGCTCCACCCGCAAGAGTAAAGACATACCCTGAAGTCGACCTTCTCTTGTCGAAATCACCTGCAAAATTAGAATCAACATATCTAGAGACTAACTCACGACCATTGTTATAGGTGATACAATAATCACTTGTGCCCCTCGGATACCAAAGCACCCATTTCACTGCTACCCAATGCTCTTTACCTGGATTTCCCATATACTTGCTGACAACTCCAATGCATGTGAAATGTATGGCCTTGTACTAACCATCACATACATTAGACTTCCTACTACATTAGCATATGGTATTCGAGACATATATTCCTTTTCTTCTTTTGTACTAGGACATAAACTTGAAGAAAGATTAAAATGGGAAGACGAGGGGATTGATACTTGTTTCACATCGTTCATATGAAACCTCAAAAGTATCTTCTCAACATACTTTTGTTGTGACAACCAAATCTTACCATTCCTCTTGTCTCTGAATATCTCCATGCCCAAAATCTGTCTTGCTTCTCTAGATCTTTCATATCGAACGTCCTAGCCATCTGAGCCTTTAACCTATTGATCTCAGTTATGCTTTCGCTTGCTAAAATCACATCATCAACATACAATACTAACATAATGAACATGCAATTATTCAATTTCCTAAAGTATACACAATGATCATACTCACTCCTTGTATAATTCTGTCTCACCATGAAAGAGTCAAATTTCTTGTACCATTATCTGGGCGACTGCCTCAGACCATACAATGATTTCTTGAGCCTGCAAAAAAATTTCTTGTTGTGATTCTGAACGAACCCTTCAGGTTGTTCCATGTAAATTTTCTCATCCAAATATCCATGTAAGAAAGAAGTCTTAACATCTACTTGCTCCAACTCCAAATCAAGCAATACAACTAATGCTAACAGAATTTGAATTGAAACAATCTTTACTACTGAAGAAAAAATCTCATGAAATTCAATACCTTCTTTCTAAGAATATACTTTCACAACCATCCTTTCTTTGTTCCTTTCCACCTTATCATCAACATCCTTCTTTAACTTGGAGACCCACTTGCAACCTACATTTTTTCTGTCTATTGGAAGTTCTACTAGGTCCCATGTAACATTCCTCTCTAATTCCTTCATTTCATCCTTCATCGCTTCTTTCCATTTATCATTGTTAGAACCCTTCACAGATTCCTGATAGCACAAAGGTTCATCATCATTAGTACTTAAAGAAACCGATGAAACAAAATCATCATACCTTCTTGGAGGATTTCTGACCCGTGTAGACCTCCTTAGGGAAGTTTGTGGCTCATCCACAATCTGTTGACTTTCATCATCAACCATGTCTTCCTCTGTTGTAGGAGAATCTTCATGAACATCTTTTGAAACTTTTTCATGTTCACCTTCATTAGTTTCAAACTGAATTTGCTGATACTTTGGTGCTTCTTCCTGTTTCATTTGAACATCTACACTTGATTTGATGAGAGATGATTCATCAAATATTACATCTATGTTAATGGTAATCTTGTGTGCAGTAGGATCCCACAACCTATACCCCTTAATACTATCACGATATCCAACAAACATAAGCCTTTTTTATTTTGTATCTAATTTAGAACGTAGATGTTTCAGAATTAGAGCATAGGCTTCACAACCAAAAACTTTAAGATTGATATTTACAAGAATGACCTGTCCATACCTCTTCTGGAATTTTGAGCTCTATTGTTCTTGATGGTGATTGATTCACCAGATAACAAGATGTAGTTACTGCTTCTGCCCATAGTTCCTGCTGCAATTTGGTGTTACTCAGCATACTCCTTGCTCTCTCTAGAAGAGTCATGTTCATGCGTTCAACAACTCCGTTTTTCTGAGTATAGGTAGTGGTTTTATTCCTGTCTATCCGAAATTCCTTGCAATAATTCTCAAAGTCCATTGACGTAAATTCACCACCATTATCAATTCTTAAACATTTAATGGATCTACCAATGCTCTTTTCCACTAAATCTCTAAACTACTTGAAAACATTAAATACATCAGCCTTTCTTTTCAACATATAGATCCACACCTTCCTAGAGAAACCATTTATAAAAGTTACAAAATATGATGATCCTCCATACAAAATAGTAGGGGATGGCCCCCAAACATCATAATGAATATAATCAAGGATTCCTTCACTGGTG
Source organism: Picea mariana (assembly GCA_032191745.1). Classification (NCBI taxonomy): domain Eukaryota; kingdom Viridiplantae; phylum Streptophyta; class Pinopsida; order Pinales; family Pinaceae; genus Picea; species Picea mariana. Next base: position 26,626 of record JASDQU010947143.1, read on the forward strand.
TGTCTTCCGGTTTTAAATCTCTACCTATTCTATTTTCCATAAATACAATGCTTGCAAAAATCTAAGTTTAAAGACTTTAGACTAGGAAGCAATTTGTGATCAGATAATACCTTCAAACCATGTTTGCTCATATGGCCCAACCGTTGATGCCACAGTCGAATATAATCACTGTCTTTCTTAGATACCGTTGTCGCATGATATGACTCAGTTCTTCCTTCTAATAGAAACATGTTACCAACCTTCTTTTCTTTCATAACCAATAGGATTCTTTTGTAGACCTTCATAACTCAACCTATAACAATACTCTTATATCCTCCAGTGTCTAAGACTCACAAAGAAATTAGGTTCTTCCTAAGCTCAGGTACATGTCTCACATCAGTTAGTATTTTAACAGTTCCATCAAACATCTTAATTCGAATGCTACCAATTCCCACAACTTTACATGATATATCATTTCCCATGTAAACAATTTCATCATCTATAGAATGATAAGTAATAAACTCGTGTCCATGAAGACACATGTGGTTTGAAGTACCAAAATCTAATAACCATTGTTGATCATGACGTGAACCAATACCAATCGATAAAACTTCATCACTCATACCTAAACCTGTTGCTGAACCTATTTCGGTTGAATTTGTTTCCTTTTTATATTTTGAAGGGTTTTCTTTGGAGGCTTGTTGTTGCTTCCAACAATCCTTCTTTAGGTGTCTAGATTTGCCACAAAATTTGAATTTCACTCCCATGCTAATCAACTGGACTAAAAGAGTATCAAAAGTATTTAAATGATCAACTATCTTCATACCTTCCTTCATGTGCAGACTGTACAATTGTCTTTTCAGGAAGATCATGTTCATCAAGGATTTCGTCATGTACAGGTTTTCCAGCCTTGACGACAAACCAACTACTATCTTCTTTGTAACAATGTTGAGAAATATATCATCGGCCAAACACAGGCTTATGGCACTCAGTGCTCTCACATTCTTCTCATCCCATTCATCACCTGTTATGGTGGGGTTTTTTTTTGCTTTTCCCAAAAGCTCCTTCACCACGACTTGTTGCATGAGTAGATCGTGCATCTTAACCTTCCAGATCTCGAAATTGTTCTTGCCATTGAACTTCTCAATTTCGAACTTACAATGCGTCTTTGCCATTAGAGGAAACATTCCAAAAAACACCATTGTCTTGTAATAACCAAGTCCCTTATATTGAGGAATGACTTTACTTAATGTTGAACAATAATTTTAAAAAATGTTTAACGCTCCTTGAGTGTGGAGGGGAGAGCGCTAGCGCTCCTTGACTATGAATGGGTATGTGCAGACGCTTCCTTTATGAAGCTAGCCTTGTGTCGATGGAAAACCGCTTAAGTAACCACCACATCGGTGCTCCCATCCAGCAGGGTGCCCAGCGTTGATGGAAAAATCAACGCTCCCTTCCAGTCTTCCAACGATCGGAGAACAATAAACAACCTGAAAATTTCAGCAAAGTCTTTCCAGTATTGAGCCTCCTCACGGAATTTGACATGCGTGGCCTCCTCAAGCTCTGATACCATTTATTATAATTGCAAATACGGAAAACACAATTCACATAAGACAATCAATAAACATGCAAATAAGAAATACAGAGATTTCACGTGGTTCACATAAACGTTGGGCTATGTCCACCAAGCAGAGGTATCAGTTGTCTTATTATTCATATCATGGAGATTACAGTAGCTCACTCACTCCTCTCACACCCAACCTCTACAGACATACATCAAATTATAGTAATGTACATTAAAAACTGATTATTGAATACGCTCATAACTAAATTCTAAGTTGGACTTATTGATTACAACCAACCCTAGATTATAAGATCTGAAATCCTAATCCTGGGAATTTGTCTCAAATAATGAGCATTAAAACCAACACATTTCCTCTTTCCCTGAATGCACATATCTCTATTGTGATCACATTCCCATCAAATGCATGGCTCAATTCATTAGTAGCTCATTGTCAATACAACAAGAGCTCAGGGGTTTCTAAATCACTGCAGTAACTCATCAACATACATCTCATATGTTCCAACTAATCCATGAGAGAAGATAAAAAAAACACACATCACAAGTTTACACCGAATTGGCATGCACAATGCTTCACCATGCCATGCAACTGGTCTGAATGTTTTGTCCATCTCAAAGACATTCAGTACTCCAAAAAATGTGTCAAAAGGCTGATATCGTTACTCCATGAAATCCCAGAATAAATCCATGCACAGATTTAAAATCCGCTCTATAAATGAAGCACCACACATCTACATCTCCCAACAAGCAAACAATTAGCAGCAGCTACTCCATGTGGCTTTTCACGGAGACTTGTAGCGGGATTCTTATATGTTGAAATATCACGTGAGCTTATCTCTTTACCTTTCACATGCCCTGGCTCAAAGATGAGTTTCATCAACATAATCACAAACACTATGCCAACTTCATTTGCTAGTAGAGTTCCCCACACATAGATCAATGAGAAAATGGACACACCGTTTGTAAGACATCCTTTCTCTATCAGGGAAACAACATATTAGACTTAAAATCAGCGTTTTACATATCCAATAAATCAATCATGGATCACTAGGCTCACTTGATCATGGATATGCGCGGGGTTTAACACGCCACTTGCGAATCAGCTCCTACGTAGACTAGGCTGTGCTCTTCCATCCATCTCCTTTTCTATGGTCTTTGGAGGAATGGATGGCCTCGGAAATGGTGAATCATTGTACATTCCTCGGTAGGTCCACTCCTTGGTATGTATGGAAGAGTGAAGAGCCCAACCGTAGTTGTGTGTTTTTCTCATGTTTATTTTTCTTACTTGTTCATGGTTTACATAATTGGATAAATATAGAACTTCTTAATTGTATGTGCTGTAAATAAAGTAAGTGTAATATAGTAAAATGTTGAGTTGGGTAGACACCTTGGTGACAAAAAGTTATATGTTGATATATGAATGGCCAAGTAGCTTCAAAGTTAGAAACGTAGTGGTGGTGTTGTAGACCCCATGTTTTGGGTGACTTGGATGTGCCAAGTTGAATTGGATCCCATGCGACTTTCAGTGCATGACACATACCCAACTACAAGTACACACATTCCTTACTCTTTTAGGAATCAAATTTCACAATTATGTAAGTAGCATATATCTAATATCATTGGATTTAATGTTGTAAATTTGTAATATATGATATTTAAATTTATATTTTAAATGTATGATTAACTAGATAATACACTTATTGAAAATAGTAAGGATAAATAGTTTTAAATAGTTAATGTTTAAATTTTTATTTGAAATCTATGATTAAAAAGTTATAAATTAAATAGTTTTTTAATTAAAAAAAGATAGTGTGTGGGTGAGATTTAATAAAAAGAAAATATCATTTATTTTCTATACTTCAAAAATTAATGTTATTGTCAACTTATATCAACCACTTTTAATAATATTTTCCTAAGAAATTTTGAAAATTTGAGAGAACATAGATTTTTTTTTTTTTGAAATTTTGAAAAAACAATTCTACACAAAAAATAAACCTATTTTATTTTGACATATCCAAGACTTGTTTACTTACACTTCCCTTATACAATAACTAGTTGATTTTATTTTTTAAGAGTTCCATTTTATATCACAAAGTTTGTTTAATACTATACTTTATACTACAACTTTAAAAATTTACAAGAAAATACTTGCTTATATAAAATAAAATTGAACTAAAAACTAATTATCAAGTGCACAAGTAGGTCTAATGGTTAAGAAAATGTGAGCTTCACTAATTTACATCACTTTTCTTGATTTGGCTGAATTTTGTAGCATAGTCAAACTTTTTTGATTTACCACTTTATTCACCCTATTTGCACTACTATATTATCTTCATTTATTGTAAATTTGATGTGGACTTGAATATAAACAATGCTTTTTTTAAAGATATATTTCATGTGATATTTATGATTCCTTGATTTGGTTGAATTTTGTAGCATAATCAAGTTTTTCTGATTTACCACTTATTCACCCTATTTGCACTACAATATTGTCTTCATTTAATGTGAATTTGACGTGGATTTGAATATAAACAATGTTTTTTTTTTAAAATATATTTCATGTGATATTTTATGTTGGGTGAGGAAGTAAATTTTCCACTATACATTTCTTTTAGTAAGAAATAGATTTTACAATACCCATTTTTTAATGTTCTTGTTCTAAGTAGTGTTGTTAATAGTTTTGAGAATAACATTTACTTAATGCCTATAGAGGAAAGGTTATTTTTAGTTGCATTTTACATAATTAATAGTTGCATAGTTGAAAGTGAGTTGAGTATGTATTTTCTAACTTATAGTTAATATAAAAAATGTTAAATTATAAATTTTAATAAAATATATATTTAATAACACAATAAATTTAATCATTTTCTAATAAATAAAGACAAATTCCATATTTGTTCTTAAGGAACTATGAATCAACTATGAATCGATGAATCTTTGTGTGTGTTTTGGTATGAATCAAACTTCACATTATATTATTAAATTGTGAAGACCCTTGAACGTGGGAAACTAAGCTCATGTATATAGTCAAATATAAAACCAAGACTCTAGAGAGACATAGTCTTGATATGGTTTCGTGTCATGGTGAAATCTATCACAGCCACTTCACTAGACACATGAGACCAATCAAACAATTGATTTAATATATATATATATATATAGAGAGAGAGAGTGTTTCTAAATGCAAGTATTTATTCATACTTACCATATTTGTTGAGATTGTTATTTTCTTTTGATATTGTAATATCTTTGTTATGAAATTTATTATAAATGTTGACTACATTGTACATAATATATTTTCTTTTACATTTTTTCTACATTATAGGGGATTTTCCTTTTTGCAACCATTGTTCCATTGATGTAAAACAATTTTTATATGTTTTGAACAATTGGAGTTGTAGCATGAAATACTATGGTATTTAGTGGTTTAGTTGAAGAGATAGAGGCATTTAATAGTAAAAACAATGAATGTGAAAGTTGTATCATAGTTTTTTTATTTTCTGAGTTGTCATCCTTTATATCGAAAGTGAATTGAATCCTCACCTTTCTTTCGATTGCTTTAATTGGATAGATAGTTGTATTTTCTAAAATTTATTTAATTGTTTTGTTTGGTATGAAGTTGTATTGTTTGCATATTAGAGGAACTGTCTCTACAACACTAAAGTCATATATTGTGATAATACGATTGTAGTAACCACGATCATAGTTAGATTTATGAATAATTTTAAAATTTGTAATGAGTAGTCCTATTGGATTTTACTTCTTTTACTTAGGATTCTTTATAGGTTATTATGACCCTACTTTATTATCGTAGTTTGACCCTGGTTCATATTTGATAAGTTTCCAACAAAATCCATTTAAAACTATCAGCCCTCTGGTAGACCAGAAGGCAACGCAGCACACAGAGTGTACTACGCAGTCTCACCCGAGATAGCTCTATGGGTGGTTAAATTTGAGGAAATATGTTGATACAATATTGTGAATGTTTAACATACATGTATGTAAACCGGTCATGGTTCCTACTCTTATAGGTGAAATTGTATCTATGGATCACTGTTCCAAGACACGGGAAGAGGAAGATGACATGTCTTATGTTATGTATGCTAGTGTGGTTGGAATTTTGATGTCTATAATGGTCTGTAATAGATCATACATTGCACATGCAGTGGAATTTTTGAGAACGTATATGTCAAAACTAGGGAAGGAGCATTAGACAACAATAAAGAGGGTTTTCATGTATTTGTGTGGCACTAATAGTTATGTATTATGCTATCAAGGATGATGAGGATTGGGCAGAGTGTTGGACATACATGTCTTTGTTGATGTAGACTGGAATGGAGATATGGGTCGAAGAAGATCTACATGTGGGTATGTGTTTAAACGTTTTGGAGGAGAAATGAGTTGGATGAGGAAAATACAATCTGTAGTGGTACTCTCAACTACAAAAGATTAATACATGGATGCCACTCATGTAAGAAAAGATGCAATATGATTATACATATTTTTTTTCATGTATTGGGTTTGTAAAAAAAGTTGTAAGGATAATTATGATAATTAGAGTGCAGTATTCTTAGCGAAGAAATCGCTTTATCAATCAAAGTCAAAGCATATTGATGTTCAATATATCTTTGTAAGAGACGTGGTTGAACAATAGAAGGTGTTTCAGATGAAGGCGAACACTTTGAACAATGTTATAGATTCATAAACAAAATATGTGAGCAGTGAGAAATTATCTTGGTGTAGAGGATCTATGGGAATTCCTTCCTTGAATTATTGACTATGTAATTGCAGTATGCAAAAAAAAAACAAGTGGAAGAATGTTGGGTATGTGTTATATTATTTGCATGATTAGACCTAATGTCCACATTGCACTGGGAATGCAGGGGGG
>JASDQU010947143.1:33174-47075 GCA_032191745.1 Picea mariana
CTAATTATTAACCATTTACTTGGCCTCAACTTTCTCCTCCATGAGATCCCCACTCATGTATTTACTAAGAACATAATTCTTGTTCTTCTCGACAACCATGTGCTAGATTGCTTTCTCATCTAGAAGGGTCACAAACGAATCAAACTCTCACTCCCTTTGGTGCTAGTTTTCCTTGTCCCTCACTCCCATTTCTTCCACCACATCCTCTAAATTGAGCAGGACCATCTTAATCACAAAAAATTGTCCACTCTTCATCACCAACGTTTCCCCCATCTTGATAGACTCGATCGTCAACCACTCTCTCAGTGCTTTGGCCCACATTCCTTCTTCGCGAGCGTCTTGACTTTCTCAAAGATATCGTCCTTTTCATCCTTGTAGCCATAATAAATGGCACCAATTCACTTCTAAATATCATACCTATATGTCCTATTATTTTCCTCAAGGGGATTATTGAATAATATTTTAACGTCGGGAGGAATTTTCCAACTCCACTTATATAGTTTGTTGGAATATGGCATGTTACAATCTTCCAGCAACCAATTATACAAGTGGTGCTACAAAGTTACTCCCCAACATCAAAGAAATATTCGATAGGTATGATATTTACAAGTGAATTGACGCCAATTATTATCGCTACAAGGATGATGAAGAAAAATGGATCAGCTCGTGGACAAGGATATATGGACCATTGTGTTGAGGGAGTGGTAGAGGATCGATTCTATCAATAGTGAGGCTAGGTTGAAGATATAAAGCGGATATCTCATTGTTGTTACACTGGTCCTATTCAAGGAAGAGGAATGTGTGGTAGAAGAAATGGTAGAGTAGGACAATGGAAACCAATAGTAGAGGAGAGTGGGAGTTTTTTGTCCATGTGACCCTTCTAGATGAGAAATTGATCAAGTGCATGGTTGTGGATAATAAGAAACATGATATTATTAGTAAACACACGAGTTGGGATGTCATGGAGGAGTAGGTCGAGGCCAAGGAAAATCTTAATATTTAGAAATAAGGAGTATGAAGCTTATAGATCATTAATTATTTTTCCAAATATACTTCTTAACTTCTATTAAATATACAAGATGGGACTTATGTCATTCTTAAGGTTGAAACAATATTACAATTAAGAAATTCACCAGGGTTCCTTTCTTGTTGATCAAGTCAAAGGGTCACTCAGAAGATATGATCATAGTTCTTTATAGTCCTATTTCTACCATTGTAGGGCCCAAGAGGACAGAAATGGAAGGGAATGAAGTTGATGTTCTCAACACCATTGGAAGGTCCCCAGTTACATATATTTTGGGTCTACAAAATTTCTCCCTAACCTCAAAGAGTTATTCGATAATCCCCCTCAACGCCAAGAAGAGGAGTTGTAGGTATCTGATTTACAAGAGAATTCATGACCATTCATATTGTTTCTAAATGAATGATGATGATGGTATATTGAATAAAGTCGAGTGACCTGTGGAGGAGAAGATGTGATTCATAGAACTCAGGAAGTGGAAGAAGATTGTGTCTATGCACTAAATTATGAGAGGCACCGAAGAGTGAGCTCTATTTTTTCCTAGGAAATTTTTTATTGTGTATGTTTGTATACAAAGTTTTTGAATTGAATTATCTTCCTCTGTCTAATACTATTGTTTATCCTGCACTTGTCGTCATCATTTTCCCTAATTCATATAAAATTCTTGTTATGAACCTATATATAAATAGAACAAATTAAAATTATAAAACACACACATATATAATAATTTGTATTTATCAAAAACTAAAAATAATTTAAGTTTGCAAAAAAAAATGGAAAAGTAATTGGTGCTATTACAAAAGTCAATAAGCTCCATTCCTACTACTACATATCAGACACAACATTGGAAAGAAATGTGTTAATTCCAATGCACCAATTCTTTATTGTTATTTGAGCATCGCCATATATATAGTCATGAATTATGTTCTTAAATGCACTGGTGACAAGGCATCCAACAAGACTCCTCGCTATGCCATTTACATATTTTTTCATGCAATGTTGTGCAATTGGTTCTATGGAACACACTTCTTTGTTAAAAATATTTACTGATAAACCAAGCTATGCGATTTTTTATATGAAAGGAATCGGTACTCTATGTTCCTTGGAGAACCAACGAAATTTTAGTAGTTTGTTGTCTTTTGTGACACATGGTAATGGACGTATTTTAGAAAATGTACTACTATGATAAATTTTTAAATATTTATCCTAGTGACACTATGATAACAATACTAGTGCATTTTGTTGAATTGAATGCATCGATATTCCAATTTTTTCACTTTGTGTGAATTGTTACTAGTTTAGTTGTTTTATACTGCACCAGGAATAGGGTGTCCCATAAGACAAACTACTTTGGTAATTTATTATATATTTTTCATAGTGCCTTGCAGTAGAGAGTAATGATGTTCTTTCTTGGTTTCGGTGCATCGCGAGTCCAAAATTTGTTATGAAGAACTGGGTGGAGTGATTGGCTAAATAAACACATCGATGCTCCATTTATATTAAATAAAGAGTGTATTTTTAACCGATACAATGTATTTTTTATAACACACTATTTACGAGGTGTTATGAAAAACACACCAGTATGTTAATTTTTCGACATTTTAGCAGCGTCACTCTGTGAATGGCACTAGTTCTTTTATTTTATCATATATGCACCATCATTAGGGATTTCTCTCATAGGACGCACTAGCATCTGAGGCAAGCCAAATCATTTAAATGCATTGCATGTAATAAAAAAAATTAAAAAGGACTAAATATCAAGCCAATTTCAAATTTTAATGCAATGAAAATGCAAATAACAAGGTAATAAAAATTTTATCTTATGTCCTCTCTCACAACAATGCATGCTTGTACCATAGAAAATAAATGAAAAACTACAATATTTTTCCAAATTTGGAAATGTGTGGAATCTATCGAAGTTACTGTAGAGCACTGCACATAGGGAATTAATGGAAGGAGAGTGAAAACCGCTTGTTGTCGAATATGTTGTAAGCACAAAATGAGGTGGAACAATGAAAATAGGTATTGTAAGTTTTTTATTTTTATTTTACCATTCTTTAGTTCTTCCAACTTTCCTACGGACCTTGGAATCATGTTTAGAGTGGAGAATTGTTTTATATATATATATATATATATTTGTATAGTGGATAATAGTGCATTTTACTGTCTGAACAATGAGATGTTACATTTATGTGAGCACTGGTGATCCATAATACAACAAAATAAATGCATAAAAAAAAAACCTCTAAAATCTTCGGTAGCCAACCTCCACTAACAATGTCTTCTATAAATAGAGAAGGGGAAGTTTTTTCGAGAAGGTTCTGTAAAAACCTCCAACAACATGGAGATGCATGGGGGTGTCATATGCATGCACACTAGGTCGCTTTGTTCAATGATTTTATTTTTTTATTTTATTTTAGATAATGGTGACCCGTAATTTTGAAGCATCTGAGTGTTTGTATTATGTGAGAATATGGGCCTTACACATTCACCGCTAAAACCACCTTTGTAAAAATATTTTGCTACCCACCTCCGTTAACAAAATCCAATATAAACAAAGAAGGGATAAGTTTTTTGGGGAGGTTCCATATAAACATTCAGTACAAGATGTTCTCCTTGTATTTCTATCTGGATAATTTTAATGTTATTGTAAAATCAATGTATAGTTCCAAGGTATTGTATCTGGTAAATACGAATGAAGTGAAATGCTAGTCACAACTTGAAGAACATAATTGTAGAAGAGATGGAATTTTTTTTCGTGAGAATCTTATGTTTCATATATCAAATGCATGATATTTGTTATCTTCAAATAAGGATACTAGTGATGCAAATGAATGTTTACAAGGTAGTGAAAAATGACATAGTTTACAATAAAATGATGGATATTGTGTAGCAATGGAAACAATGTCATTGGAGGTTTAATCTCAAACATGTCATTCTTGTTTTAATTATAAAGATATTTCTACTTTAAATTCAATGCAATCATCTTTTCTTTTCGTTTCTATTACATATTTATATGATGGTTGGGACAACACTTCTTAATAGTTATCTAAGCAACAGTAATTATATTTCGAGTAATATGCAAATATTTACATTGATTTTAAATTTCACTTCTTAATAGTTATCTAATTCATATGGATCAAATGATATGAAATGAAGGATGGAAATATGTTAAGGGTATAACTACAATTAATTTATGATGTTTGTAAATATTTGTTGCAATCCAAACATGGGAAGTATTGCTTGCAAAGAGGAAACATTATGGAATTGTAGGGAGAGTTTTTCACTCGTTATTTCTTTTGCAGAAGTAATGCCACAATTAAGATTTGTAATCAATTTTTCCTATGTTTTAGCTACTACAATATGAGAGGAGATGTTAACACTTTATCGAATATCTCAAAAATCATCTATTTCATTTTGGTTGTGTTGCACTTAAAATTATTTATATATTTTTATATACTTATTCAATTCTTTCCAAAAAATTATATGTTTAATGTCAAGTTCCAGATATCGATGAGATGGCAGCAAAAAATACATCATAGTTCATTTTCTAGTCTTGTCATATGAATGATTAGGTTAAGTAGAATCTACTTTTCTCTGTTCATGTTTTTCATTTTCTTTTTCATTTTACATTGGAAATTAAACATCTCTTTTAGTTACGATAGAACATATTTGAGGTTTGTGAATTTCCATTGGTATAGAACTATATACATATGTAATTTTTTTTTTCTTCTTCAATTTTTTACACATAAAATTAGAAATATGAAATATGTAAAAAATTAAAAATATGTAACTTTTTTTTTCTTCTTTAATTTTTTTTGTTTGTCACTTTTTTTTATTATAGTGGTTATATTTGTTTCAATATATTCTTCACTAAATAAAGTACTTATGAATGGAATTTTTTTTTATAAAATGAAATGCAAATTGTTTTTTTTTTAACCATAACTTGTATACTATACCAACCTCTTAGCATAGAGGACACAATTTCTTGTTTCAGTGCAAAGAAATAAAAAGTATGTAAATATGTAGAGATCATATTGAAATATGCTAATATGTAATATGATTTACATGTATGTCAAAATTAAAATAATAGACAAATTGTATCATGGTTGGTCCAATATGTATTTTAATACGAAGATATTTTATGGTACAATCACCATTCTTGACCACATATGATCATTAACAGGTCTTTGTACATGTTTGTTTCTATCTAAGAGAAAATGGAGATGTAATTGGACATGTAGCTTTGCAAAAAAAAAAATTCATTTCTTTATAGCATGCCAATATGAAAGTCTCCGAGAATGATTATGACTTTGTTCATATGTAAAGTATATAGTGATTTTGCAATGATAATTATTATGTTGATCAAATTTGCATGTGATGTGGCATAGATGTTGAGCATTGCAATTTGCAATTCATCAACTATTATGTTTTCTAGAAAAACCTCTACATTTTTTTTTTCAAGAGGCATAAGTTCCAAAATGGTTGTATGATTCTTGAGAAATATCATAACTCCATGTTTAATGCAATTTGATATGCAATTGAAGCTTGCAAATTGTGCATTGTTCATTGATAATGTCATATATGTTTCTTGCAGGTACAAAATGTCAGACTCCATTGTGTCATGATCACCGAGTATGTCAATGATATGTGTGTTTAGAGAAATAATTGAAATTGATGATTTTGGTTATATGGAGTGATAATTTGATTCTAGGTTCCATTTTTTATTGCTTTGTAAATATTGAATTTTGATATAAATTAATGATTCTATGTTTCTTACATGGGATAAAGATATGTAGACAAATAATCCATGTATTCGTATCTGAGTGGGGTCAAATGTAGCATTATCTATTGTTAAAACTTGTGACGTATGTATTATATGTGCACATGCAAGTTGGGTTAGATTTTTTTTTTGGATTTTCAAATGACCTTTCATTGATATTGATTTTGATATTCGTAGTATAGGTGTCCAATATTGGGGATTTTTTCACATATATTTAAATAATCTATATTATTAGCTTGTTGGTATCCAATATCTGTACCAAACTTATCTGTATTACATCAACTTTATTTGTTTTAGTATAGGCCTTGATTATTCCATTTGCAACATATCCCAAACCATATTGTGAATCATAGTTACAAGCATATATTTCAACTATATTGTGAATCACAGTTGCAAGCATATATTTCAACGAGTATATTTAATTTTATGACAAGTTTTGAGGTCAAAGTAGTTGTATGTTGATAGTATGACACATTGTCATGGTTTTCTTCCCCTCAATTTCATTGATTGAAATTTCATTTGAAGGTATTCAAGGAATAACATATACGTGTTATGTCTTGCAACATCGTTGTTTTTATAAAATAGATAAGGAAATGTTGGATCATTCAGTGTACGTTGGATGCAATTTCTATCTAGCTATGCCAAATCATCACTTGTTTGGATGTTTATGTGCATCATATTCAAAATCGCAATAATTTTTTCATGTATTTAGTGCATAGTAGTATGCAATTCATAACATTGTATATTATCTCTCCAAAATTCACGTGTTATTGTTTGCATGTTCATTGTAGGTTGTTGAAAAATCATAGAATCATATATGGGTTGTGCTTGATAAATAATATCACAAAATATCATATCAATCTTTCCAAATTATTTGGTTTGTACATGTTTTATGTTTCTTAATCAGTTTTCAATGGAATATAAAAATCTACTTCCAATCCAAGAAGCTTCATGTATGAAAAAAGTTGCACTTCTTATAAGCTATCTAACATTTCTTTTGTAAGTGGAAGAAAATGTGACTTGTTCAAAGGAATTTGAAATGCATAGTGGTTTATTGTTCCACTTGCATTATATGCAACCTTACCTATATATTCCAGTATCAATCATTTATGTTTCATAGGGTGATTTTTATTGGATGCATCATAGATTCATGTAAGCATTTGAAATATCACCATTGTTGTAATTGTTTTTCTTGTTACTGCTCCACATGTAATGAAAAAGCACAATGGGGTGTGTATGTCATTTTGTTTTTTTAGTAAAACGTTTTTGAGAATTGCTTGTTGTTCTCTATTTATCATTCTTCTATTTACGTAGAAATCTACATTTTCTAGGAAAAGTAATGAATTCTAGTTGTCTCTTCCTTTGTCATTGTATTATTGATATACATGAGGATATTATCTAGTTGACCAATTACATTTTCGAGGTCATCCCATGTTTCCTTTTGTAAAGTTTCCAGATATAATTCTATTATATTTTTAAAATATCATATAGTGAAAAAAATATGAATGTTGATTTGCCACTCGAGAAACTAGACTACCAACAGAAGTAGATAAGATCCGACCAAAAATATTGTTTCTAACAAGTCCAGAAAAACTTTAAAATAGTTCTAATACTATGCCTATGGATACCATTCCGATAAATATTGCTTACTGTCATTTCGAAAAGAAAAACTAAGTGAACAAACTTCATGGGGTTGAGGGCCCTCACATGAGGTCTTAGGGTGAGTCAGATGAGCTTATTGGTGCCCCATAGGGTATGCTAGATGATGCGCTACTTGAGGGAGGTGATCTTCTTGGTGCCCTAGAGGGTGAACTCTATGATGGATGATGTGTTGCTTGAGGAGGCGAGCTTCTTGGTGCCCTAGAGAGTGAGTTGGATGATGGATGATGTGTTGCTTGAGGGAGGAAAGCGATAATCTCACGAACCATTAAGTGGAGTTTGTCAAGCTAAATCTCTACCATGTTTTTCACATCCTCAATGGTTTGAAGCATTTGGCCCAAAAGCATATTAAGGTGCCAATATAGTTGGAATATCTGCCAATAGCAATGCCACATTTATGAAATAGTGTTTTTATTTGTACTGAATAAAATTTCTGGAATCCTTTTCATTCAATTACGATTTGTAATGTAATTTTGAGTAGATTCATGCTATGACGAATTTAGGTTTTAGGTTATATGATCTGTAATGTTATGATGGATTTAATGTAATGTAAATGATGTGATTTGTTAGTTGATCTGATTTTATATGTAATGTAAATTCTATGACATATTTATGTTTTAAGTTTAAGTTTATCTAATTTGTAATGTAATTTAGTTTTAGATTTTCCATGGGTTTTGATTGACCACTCAAGGCTAGGCCGACCATGAACCTACCTTCAATGGTCGGACCACATGCATGTATTCACTATCTCTTTAATGATTTAAAAGTGTCCACTCTGATAAGAGTAATGAATGACAAAATGAGAAGCAAAGAAGATAATATAGACAAGAAGAAATTGGAAACAAGAATGAGCAGCGCACATTTCATTAAGGGAAAAGAGATGAGATAAATAAACTCCAACAAATCAAGAAGATCAAGAAACAAAACAAGAAATCCTAACAAACTTGTACAACTGGCCAAGATAGCTCGAAGTGTACAATCACATATTGTTGAGGTTACAGATATAACTAACACTCCCTCTTAAACTCAACAGTTACAAACATCATCACTGATAATGCCCAAATGTTGTCTCTGAAAATAAAAGAACGGTTTTTTCTAGTGGCCTCGTAAAAATGTCTGTGAGCTAATCTTGTGAGCCACAAAATTGAAGTGTGATGTCACCATTATTGACTAGCTTGTATTTGAAATGAAAATGAGTTTCAATGTGCTTTGTTTTCTTGAGAAACACATGGTTTTTGGATAAAGCAATGGATGAAGTGTCGTCACAAAATATAGGAGTTGGATCATTTTATCTATGTGACATATCATTCAACAGTCTTCTCAGCCACACAACTTGACAGGAAGATGAGGTAGTAGTGACATACTATTCCTCTACAAAAGATATTGAGACAATGGGTTGCGTCTTTGATGCCCAAGAAATCAGATTCGTGCCTAGGTGAAAAACATGTTGTGAAGTGATTTTCTGGTCAGCTAAGATGCCTACAAAATCATTTTCTGTGTAACCAGAGAGATGATTATCTTCAGACTGAGTGTACCATAAGCCAAAATTGAGAGTGCCTGCAACATATCCAATAATCCCTTTCTCCATCTTCTAGTGAGAATCTTTGGGGGATTCCATGAACCCGGAAACAAAGTTGGTTGCATACATAAGATCAGACCTATTTGTTGTAAGATACAAAAAAATGCCTACAAAAATTTTGTACAAGGCAGAATCCATTGTAGGGCCTCTATCTTGCTTGCTCAATTTTGTGCCTCGGGGTATAGGAGTTTCTGTTGGATTACATGATTCCATGTTGAATCTTTTGATTATGTATGTTGCATACATTTGCTGACAGACAAAAATGCATTTGGTTGATTGGTTAACCTCAATCCCCCAAACAAATTTCATTATACGAAGATGTGTCATCTCAAACTGAGATTGCATGGCATGTTTAAAACTAGTTAACTCAAGATTTCCAGTATATATCATGTAATCAACATATAGGAATACAATCAGAATTTTACCTTGCTGATCAGTTTTGGTGTATAGAGTTGGCTCATTTTGGCTTCTGCTGAAACCACTCTTGATCAGGTAAGTGTCAATTATGTTGTACCAAGCTCTTGGAGCTTTCTTTAAACCATACAATGATTTCTTCAACCGATACACTTTGGTTGTCTCCTCATTGAGTTCAAATCTAGGTGGTTGATCCACATAGACCTCTTCTTCTAAGACACCATTCAGGAAATATGAATTAACATCCATCTCGTATAATTTCCATTTCTGTTGAGTTTCTATGGCTAAGAGATTCCTTATAATGTCCAACCTTTCTACTGCAGAAAAAATGTCACCATAATCAATGCCTGGATGTTGTGAGAGTCCTTTGGAAACAAGTCTTGCCTTGTGTTTTTCAATCTGTCCCTTTTCATTGAGTTTAATTTTGTAAACCCACTTGACACCAATACTTTTCTTGTGTCTGGGTATATAAACAAGATCCCATGTCTTGTTCTTCTCAATGGAGTCAATCTCTTGGTTCATGGCTTGAACTCAATGTGGCTCTTTAGCTGCCTCTTTAAAATATGTAGGTTGACATGACATTAATGAAAAAAGATTGTGCTTATCAATATCATCCAAATTCTAATGGATTTCTCTCAAGCTTCGAGTTCTCTGATTTTGTAGTTCAGAAGATGAATTTATGCTTGAAGTAGATTTGTCTTGAGAAATTTTAGCCTATCATTGTACATACAATCTTGGAAAGGAAGGTTGATGTGTTTATTAAACTAAATTTTCTGTGATTTCATGAAGTGGAAGAAATGAATTTTGACTGTCCATAGGATGATTTTCAGACTCACTCCAGAATTTTTTTTCATGAAATTTGACATCTCTGTTGAGAATTAGTTTCTTTAAAATTGGATTGTAGAGTCTACAGGCTTTGGATGTCTCATTGTAGCCAACAAAAATTCATTTCTCACTTCTATCATCAAGTTTCTTCCTTAATTCGGAAGGTATGTGAACGAAATCCAAATGTCTCGAGATGAGGAACATTTAGCTTTGTCCCACTCCATGCTTCTTGCAGGACCTTCATATTGATATTGGTGGTTGGAGATCTATTCAGGAGATAAACTGAGCATGATATTTCTTAAGCCCAAAATAGATTTGACATAAATTTCTCTCTAAGAAGGCTTCTTGCCAGGTTCATTATTGTCTGATTTTTCCTTTCGTCCACTCCATTTTGTTGTGGAGTATACCTGGTTGTGGTTTGCATGAAGATGCCTGGTGAGTTGAAGAAATTCAGAAATTATTTGGAGTTGTATTCTCCTCCTCCATATGACCTCAGAGTCTTCACATATTTCCCATTATGTTTTTCATCTTCAACCTTGAATTCTTTGAACTTTGCAAAAGTTTCAGACTTATGTCTCAGAAAATAGATCCATATTTTCCTGTTAAAGTCATCAATAAACTTAAAAAATAAATGCTACCACCTATCGACTTTGTTTGCGTTGGTTCACATAGGTCATTGTGAACCAACTCTAAGTGTTGTTTGGCTTGAGTGGAGGACCGTGGAAAACTAGTTCTCTTATGTTTTCCAAGAATGCAAGAATCACATGGGGGATTTTTCTCTTTGAAGATAGGCACACCTTTGACCATGGAGTGCTTTTGTAGAAGGCTTAGACTTTGAAAGGGTATATGTCCAAATATTTTATGCCAAAACATAGTTTCATTGGGGGTGGATGCACTTTGTGCATATGATTGGGTCATATTTGCAGTTCTAAGGGTCAAGGGAAACATTCTATTCCTATTCATGTGGATTTCGGAAATCAATTATCTATTGGGGGTTTTGTCATATATCCTACATGATTCTCCTTCAAAAAGTACCTTATATCCATGTTCAATTAGTTTTCCTACACTTACCAAATTACGTTTCAGATATGGAAAGTGATAGACATTGTTTATGTCTTTCTATTCATTTTGTTTAGTGAGAATAGGTAGAGTTCCTTTTCCTTGAACTTTGACTAAGGAATCATTTCCAAGTGTAATATGAGATGAAATAGAGGAATCAATGCATGAAAGTAAATCTTTGTTACCTGTCATGTGATTGTTGCATCCACTATCTAACAACTAGAGATCTTTGTGTTGTTCTTCAGTCTTGTGGCATGATATAAGCATACCATCTTAGGTTTCTCCTTTATGATTTGAGACATGTGCTCTACCTGAGAGTTGACCTTCTTGCTTCTTCCAGCATTCAGATCCATAGTGCCCATACTTTTTGCAGTAATATAATTGTATGCTTGATTTTTCATTTTATATTCTCCCTCTGCCTCTTTGAGGCTGTAAATTATGATGTTGGTTTTGTTGTCTGTGACCTTCACTTGAGTGATTGTTACTTGAACTTATCCCTCTTCATCGGTGACTTATGCCTCTGCCTCTCCCTCTACTGAAGGATAATTGAGTCTTGAATGCATTGGCAATTGACTCATCTTTGAGATGTAGTCTAGTCTCATGTGTCATTAGAGAGACCATTAATTCATCCGCTGAAAAATTTGACAAATCCTTGGATTTGAGGATGGATGTAACAACCATTTCGAATTTCTTTGGAAAAATTCTGAGGAATTTCTCAACGATTCTTTGATCAGGGATGTGTTCACCAATCAGTTTGATCTGGTTTACAATTCCCATGATTGTGGTCATAAATTGATCAATGTTTTCAGACTCTGTCATTTTTAAAGTCTCAAAATGTATCATCAAGGTCTGCAGCTTGATTGTTTTGATTGTGGAATTTCCTTGGTAAGATGATTTAACGATGTCCCATGCCTATTTTGAAGTAACAACGCCTGTGATTTTTTAGAAAATTGAGTCATCCATTGATTTTTGAATCCAGAGTTGTGCCTTATTCTCTCTGTTTCTTTGTGTTTCCTGAGAAGTTCTCTTTTGATTTCTCATGGCAGCAAGGTCTGTTGGATCTGGTTCCAAGTAGCCAAGATTCACTAGATCCCAACACTCTTGTGCTTGTAAGAAGGATCTCATTCTAATATGAAAAAATTCATAGTTCTTTCCAAGTAGAATCGATCCTTCTGTTGGTCATAAATTTCTAAAGGTGGCCATCTTGAAAAATTGAACAAGAAAATTTTGTTAGAGATTTTCGTGATTTTCATGCTTACCTATTTCTTGCTCGTAAAACTAGGTCTGTGAAATCCTGTGTGTGACTTCGGGTAGAAAAACATGGGGTAGACCACTTCTTTAACTTCGATCTGGCTGGATCTAAATATCTGAGCACGAGATTTACGGATTCAGAGCTCTGAGATCTGTTCTTTATCAACTGTATCCCCTCTAATGGCAGAATCAGGCTATCTATTTTTACTTGAGAGCCAAAAAAAAATCGAATTTCAACTTCTCATGTGACCGGGGAATGAAAACTAGGCACTTTGGGCCTTCAGACTTCGGGTGTTAAGACGCATAAAGGTCTCAATTCCTTCGAATAGCCTAATGGCCGAATAAACGAATTTTTGCAAAGATCAATGGTCCTCATTGATTTGAGATCAGCGGTTCACAGTTACTTCGAGAATTTGTGCCTTCGGGGCTCCGGGCGATATTCCTTTCTTACTTCGTAATCCTACGAACTCGCGATCCTCCAAACAGGGGGAAGAGATCGACAATCTCAATTACCCGTCAAGATATATGACTCATAATTACTTCAAGACTCCGGGCTTCATAACAGGGAGAAGAGATCGACAATCGCAATTACGCATCAAGATATATGACTCAGAATTACTTCAAGACTCAGGGATTCATAGATCTTTCACCGTTTGCGATCACAATACTCACAAAGTGTCAAAGTGACAAACTTTCGAGGGAGTGGTAAATCCAACTATCCATAGGCCTCTGCAAATGAACAACCAAGATCTTCTTTGGAACTCCGACCTTATCTGGAGTGTTGAATCTTCGAAGTGTGAGATCAGCCTCCATGTATCCTCTTGATTGGACGATTGAGATGTACTTCAGCCTTCGGGGCTTCAGAAGTTCTGGCAACACTGCACCGTGTTTTCTTCGAGCCTCGAACTAGCAAAGTGGAAGATCCTTCATCCACGTATCTTCGTCGATGGACGATCCATATGAACTTTCGAGCTTCGAGACTTTGGGAGTTCTCACTTCTCGCATCCGTATTTATTTCGAAGTGGTTATCCGCCGGAGTACAGGATCTCTTGCCACATGTCCACTTCGATCAATGGTCTGGATCTACTCTGGCTCTTTGGAGCTTCATTCCTTCAGGGGTCCTTTACTCAACTTCTTCTTGCTTCCTCCCGGAGTACAAGATCATCTGACATGTGTCCCTTGCTTAAATATCAATGACCACGAGTGATTGTGGAGACTCAACTCGCTCACTCTTTAATTTCCTTCCCAACCTCTGCAAAGTGAGGATGCTCATTCGTAGAGGGATTGATATCCACCGTTGATCTAGAAAT
>JASDQU010947144.1:17013-32546 GCA_032191745.1 Picea mariana
AAGGTCCCCCTGTTCAATGGAACAAACTTTGCCTTCTGGAAAGTTAGGATGAGAACCTACATAATGGCTTTAGGTGTAGATGTATGGGATGTGGTAGAGACTAGTTATGTAAAGCCATTTGTACTAGCTTCTAAGGATGACAAGCTAGAATTCTGCTTCAACGCTAAGGCTATGAATGCTATTCTGAGTGGGCTTGCAGAAGTAGAATTTGTAAAAGTTATGCATTTAGAATCTGCCAAAGAAATGTGGGACAAAATCATTAGCCGTTATGAAGGTAATGAGAAGGTAAAGGATGCCAAGCTTCAAACCTATAGATTACAGTTTGAACAACTAAATATGAAAGAGGATGAAACTGTTGGGAAGTACTTTCTGAGAGTTGAAGAACTAGTGAATCCCATGAAGAGTCTTGATGAGAATTTTGAAGGTGTAGTTTTAGTCCAAAATATTTTAAGATCTTTTCTAGATAGGTTCAACCTAAAGGTCTTTGCTATAGAAGAACTTAATGGTATAAAAAATATGCCTTTTGATCAACTTCTAGGAGCGTTGACTGCATGTAAAATGAGGATAGGTAAATATAAATCCACTTCTAGAGAAGCATCATTTAAATCTAATAAGAATGAGGATTCTGAGCCTGATGAAATTGAAGAAAAATTTGTGAGAAGACTAAAGAAAGGATCAGGCAAGTATCAAGGCAAATTTCCCTTCAAATTTTTCAACTATGGAAATATAGGTCACTTTGCATCTAAGTGTCCACACAAGAAGCAAGGTCAAAATTATGAAGGAGAAAAGAAGTTCAAACCCAAGAGATTTGGTAAAAAGAAAAGTTTATGCGAAAACAATGATGACTCTTCAGAAGACACAGATAGTGACTCCTTGTGTGAAGATAAGGTTAATGAATTTATGCTTATGGACCAAGAATATTATGACAATAAAATCACAAGAAGTAATGTTGACAATGAAGAAGTTGTGGTTGACTTGGAAGGAGAACTGATTAGTGCTCTAGAAGAAATTGCTAGACTCAAATCTAAGAAGAAAAAGAAAAAAAAATTGGTTATACAGGTTGAGAAAGACAATAAAGAACCTAATGAAGACTTTGCCCTGCTAAAAGTGGAATTAGAAGAGCCAAAGAAAATTGAGGAAATTCTGAAACAACAATTATCAGAAAAGAAGGCAAGATGTGAAGCCTTGGAAGAAGAGGTAGTAAAAACCAAAAAAGAGATGGAGAGGTTTAAAAAATTGTATCTTCAAAACCTTCCAAGAATTAAAGCCACAACAGAACTAAATGACATTTTGAGCAAACAAAAATCTTCATTGTTGAAGACTAGTTTAGATTATGTAAATGGTTCTAGTAATAAACAGCTGGAAAGAAAAGAACCAGTAAAGATGATCAAGTTCCAAGCTAGCAGACAATCAAACCATGAGAGTATTCTGTCACCTAAAGCTAATAAAGACAAGATAATCCCTGATAAAAAACAAAGAAATCATAATATGGAGCAACAAATGCCAAGAAGAAGGCCATCCTTCAGGTACCAAAATTTCTTTCATGGCTACTATATTTACTGTTCTAATTTTGGTCATAAGATTGTAAACTGTCAAATTAAGTTTAGAGACATGCAACTGAGGAGGTTAGAAATAGACAATATTTACAACATAGAACTAAGCAGCCAATGAATAGACAACATAGCACTAATCAATTTGACATACTGAACAACGAGCTTGAATGTTATAATTGTCATAACTTCAGCAACAAAGATGCAAACTGCCATTTGAAGAAGTACAAGGAAGATCCAAGGATAAATCCTTTAGCTAGAAATGCCAACACATGGAAAAAGAAAGACAGTGAAAAATGTGGTCTAGTACTTTTAGCTCAAAAACAAAAAGACCCCTGGTATATAGACAATGGATGTTCCAATCACATGACTGGAGACAAGGATAAGTTTTTGTCTATAAGTAAAAGAAAAACATGAAATGTAACCTTTGGAAATGATGAACCAGGTAAAATCCAAGGTAAAGGGATGGTGAGTTTGAGTAATGGTAAAGGAAAAGCCCATAATGTTTTTCTTATAGATGGGCTTAAACATAATTTTCTCAGTGTAAGTCAAGTGTGTGACAGAGGATGTGAAGTGGTGTTCACTTCCAAGGATTGTAAGATAAAGTCTGTAAACTCAGGGAAAGTGGTGGCTAAAGGAATAAGGAAAGAAAATAATGTATATGTGCTGAAAGAAGATAAATAAGAGTGTCATCTAAGAACATATGATGAAAGATATTTATGGCATAGGATACTTGGACATATAAACTTTGACCACTTAATTAATCTCAAAATCTTGAGGCAGCAAAATATCTTCCAAGAATATCAAAGCCACAAGACTCTGTGTGTAAACCCTGCCAAGTATTAAAACTAACCAGGACACAGTTTAAATCCAAGAGCTCTACCTCAATAGAGAAACCACTCCAATTAGTTCATATGGATTTATGTGGACCACCAATACAGGAAGGCACAAGGAAGGAAAAATACTTTATGTTGATCATTGATGATTAATCCAGACTTACTTGGGTTTCTTTTCTCAAGGAAAAAGTTAAAGCATTTGAGAAATTTAAAATATTTAAGGCTTTAACTGAGAATCAAATAGGCAAGCGGCTAAAGGAAGTAAGATCAAATAGAGAAGGAGAATTTATGTCATGTGAGTTCAAGGAATTCCGTGATAAACATGGGATCAAGAGACAATACACAATCCCAGGAACTCCACAACAAAATGGAGTAGTTGAGAGACAAAACAGAACAATTTAGCAAATGGCCAGGTCAATGATGAATGAGAAGAACATTGGTCAAACCTACTGGGTATAATCAATACACACAATAGTCCATATTCTTAACAAGGCCCACCTCAAACCACATAGTGACAATACACTTTATGAACTATGGTATGGAAGACCTACTTCAATCAAACACTTCAAAGCCTTTGGGAGTAAGTGCTACATAAAGAATAATAATGAAAACCTTGGCAAGTATGATGACAGGGTTGTTGAAGGCATCTTCTTAGGGTATTCTAGAAACAATAAAGGATATAGATGCTATAATAAGAGGCTACATAAATTGGTTGATTGTATTGACATAAAAGTTGACGAAGGAGTCCCAGTAAGAGAGGTGAGCAATATTGAATCAACAATAGAGGATATATTTGAAGATGAAGATGGAAAGGTCCAAGAATCATAACAAGAAGACTTTGAGTCAAATGAAGATGCAAATACTCAGGAATAATCAAATCAGCAGACAACATCTAAACTTTCCTCTAAAATTACTCAAAAGAATTATCCTGCAAGTTAGATAATTGGTGAGAGAGACAAAGGTGTACAAACCAGGAGAAGGATAATAAAAAACACCGAGCAATCAGATATGGCCTTCATGTCCGTGGTGGAACCTAATAACTTCAATGAAGCCAGTGAAGATGTAAATTGGTTAAAATCAATGAATGAAGAACTGGACCAGATTGAAAAGAATGACACTTGGGAACTCGTTCCTAGGTGAACAAATAAAAATGTAATAGGATCCAAATGGGTCTACAAAAATAAGATGAATGAGCAAGGAAATATTGTAAGAAATAAGGTTAGATTGGTCTGTAAAGGATATGCTCAAATAGAAGGACTGGACTTTGATGAAACATTTGCACCTGTAGCAAGATTATAAGCTATTAGAATGTTTTGTTGCCAATGCTTGTCATAAAAAGTTTAAATTCTATCAAATGGATGTCAAGTCATCCTTTTTGAATGGAGATCCAAAAGAAGAAGTCTCTATGGAACAACTAGAGGGTTTCTGACTGTCAGATAACCCTGACTTTGTCTGCAAACTAAAGAAATCCTTATATGGGTTGAAACAATCTCCTCGTGCCTGGTATCATAGACTGGATACGTATCTTCAAGACAAAGGGTTTAAGAGAGTGACAATTGACAACAATCTATATATCAAAACATAGGATAATGATTTGCTCATTGTGTTGGTCTATGTAGATGAAATCATCTTCGGTAGTAACAATGCTTCATTGGTACAATGGTTAGCTTCTGCCATGCAGACTGAGTTTGAAATGTCTATGATAGGGGAACTATCATTTTTTCTTCGCCTACAAATTACTCAAAGGTCTGAAGGAATATTTCTTTCTCAAGGAAAATATCTAAGAGAAATTCTGAAAAGGTTTCAAATGGAAGATTCTAAACCTATGAGAACGCATATGGTCACTGGATGTAATTTAAGAAAGGATGATGATTCACCTAATGTTGATCAGAGTTCATATAGGTCTATGATAGACAACCTATTGTAGATCACAACATCCCGTACAGACATAATGCATTCTATTGGAATGGTAGGAAGGTATCAGGACGCACCCAAACAAAGTCATTTGTTAGCTGTCAAAGTCATTTGTTAGCTTCACTAAACTGCTTGTAAAAGCTCATTTTGAGTTTTTACGCTAGAAGTTGGGCATGATCCCTTCTCTCACCTAAGATATTCCATCCTGTCAGAGGGAGTATGTATTGGTTGAATATCGGATACCTTCGAAAAGTACTCCAATAGCTCAGGGGGAACATGTTTTCTTTGATGTTGATGTCAAAGGGGGAGAAAAGGAGTTGTAGCTTCCATCTAGTTGCAGCCAGAAAAACCAAGGCAATCAGGTGGTGCAAGGGAGAACTGTTTTTATCTGTTATACAAGTTGGTTCCTGTGTGACTGGAAGTTGGTGCTTCCATCCGGTTGGTGCTGGAACACTCAGGGAGTTGGTGCTTCCTTCTAGTGGGTGCTAGAGAAATCAGAGACTTGGTGCTCTCAGCAAGTTGTTTCTTGTAAAATAGAGGTTGTAGCCTCAAGATGAGTTGGAGCTCATAAGAATGATAATATAAAGAAAATAAATATTACTTATCATATCAAGAATAAGAGGTTTTTCCCTTTATGGGTTTCCTCAGGAAATATTTGTCTTTGTATATTGCATGTGTGTGATTGATGTTTAATATTCTATTTCTTACTTCCGTACAATGTTGTGATCGTCATTGAGTATTCTGTAAAGAGTTTAAAATGGACATAATTGTTTAAGCACAGTAACAACTGATTCGCCCGCCCTATCAGTTTTCCAGCAATTGGTATCAGATTCGATTGCTTTTATCTAAGGGTAAATCCTAGAGCTTAAACATGAATAGCCATGAGGGAACATCAACCAATAAGGCCCCCCCATTGAATGGAACAAATTTTTCCTTCTGGAAAGTTAGGATGAGAGCCTACATAATGGATTTAGGTGTAGATGTCTCGGATGTGGTAGAGACTAGTTAAGTAAAGCCATTTGTACTAGCTTCTAAGGATCAAAATTATGAAGGAGAAAATAATTTCAAACCCAAGAGATTTGGTAAAAAGAAAAGTTTATGCATAAACAATGATGACTCTTATGAAGACACGGATAATGACTCCTCGTGTGAAGATAAGGTTAATGAATTTATGCTTATGGCCCAAGAGGATTATGATAATAAAATCACAGGAAGTAATGTTGACGATGAAGAAGTTGTGGTTGATTTGGAAGGAGAACTGATCAGTGCTCTAGAAGAAATTTCTAGACTCATATCTAAGAAGAAAAAGAAAAAAAAATTGTTGATACAGGTTGAGAAAGACAATAAAGAACCTAATGAAGACTTTGCCTTGCTAAAAGTGGAATTAGAAGAGAAAAATAAAATTGAGGACATTTTGAAACAACAATTAGCAGAAAAGAAGGCAAGATGTGAAGCCTTGGAAGAAGAGGTAGTAAAAACCAGAAAAGAGATGGAGAGGTTTAAAACATTGTATCTTCAAAACCTTCCAAGAATTAAATCCACAACATAACTAAATGACATTCTGAGAAAACAAAGATCTCTGTTGTTGAAGACTGGTTTAGCTTATGTAAATGGTTCAAGCAACAAATAGCTAGAAAGAAAAGAGCCAGTAAATATGATCAAGTTCCAAGCAAACAGACAATCAAACCATGAGAGTACTCTGTCACCTAAAGATAATAAAAACAAGATAATCCCTGATAAAAAACAAAGAGATCATAATATGGAGCAACAAATGTCAATAAGAAGGCCATCCTTCAGGTACCAAAATTTATTTCATGGCTACTGTTTTTACTGTTCTAATTTTGGTCATAAGATTGTAAACTGTCAAATTAAGTTTAGAGACATGCAACTGAGGAGGTCAAAAAATAGACAATATTTACAACATAGAACTAAGAAGCCAATGAATAGACAACGTAGAACCAATCACTTTGACCTATTGAACAATGAGCTCGAATGTTATAACTATCATAACTTCGGCCACAAAGATGCAAACTACCATTTGAAGAAGTACAAGGTAGATCCAAGGATATATTCTTTAGCTAGAAATGCCAGCACATGGAAAAAGAAGGACAGTGAAAAATGTGGTCTGGTACTTTCATCTCAAAAACAAAAGGACCTCTGGTATATAGACAATGGATGTTCCAAGCACATGACTGGAGACAAGGATAAGTTTATGTCTATAAGTAAAAGAAAAACATGAAATGTAACCTTTGGAAATGATGAACCAGGTAAAATCCAAGGTAAAGGGATGGTGAGTTTGAGTAATGTTAAAGGAAAAGCCTAGAATTTTCTTCTTTTAGATGGGCTTAAACATAATTTTCTCAGTGTAAGTCAAGTGTGTGACAGAGGATATGAAGTGGTGTTCACTTCCAAGGATTGTAAGATAAAGTCTATAAACTTAGGATAAGTGGTGGCTAAAGGCATAAGGACAGAAAATAATGTATATGTGATGAAATAAGATAAAGAAGAGTGTCATCTAAGAAAACATGATGAAATATTTTTATGGCACATGAGACTTGGACATATAAACGTTGACCACTTAATCAATCTCAAAAATCTTGAGGAAGTAAAAGATCTTCCAAGAATATCAAAGCCACAAGACTCTGTGCGTAAACCCTGCCAAGTATTAAAGCTAACCAGGACACAATTTAAATCCAATAGCTTTACTTCAATAGAGAAACCACTCCAATTAGTTCATATGGATTTATGTGGACCATCAAGATAGGAAGGCATAGGGAAGGAAAACTACTTTATGTTGATCATTGATGATTACTCCAGACTTACTTGGGTTTCTTTTCTCAAAGAAAAAGTTGAAGCATTTGAGAAATTTAAAATATTTAAGGCTCTAACTGAGAATCAAACATGCAAGTGTTTAAAGGCAGTAAGATCAGACATAGGAGGAGAATTTATGTCATGTGAGTTCAAGGAATTCTATGATAAACATGGGATCAAGAAAGAATACACAATCCCAAGAACTCCACAAAAAAATGGAGTAGTTGAGAGGCAAAATAGAACAGTTCAGCAAATGGCTAGGTCGATGATGAATGAGAAGAACATTGGTCAAACCTACTGGGTAGAAGCAATACACACAGTAGTCCATATTCTTAACAAGGCCCACCTCATACCACATAGTGACAAGCCACCTTATGAACTATGGTATGGAAGACCTGCTACAATCAAACACTTCAAAGTCTTTGGGAGTAAGTGCTACATAAAGAATAATAATGAAAACCTTGGCAAGTATGATGACAGGGCTGTTGAAGGCATCTTCTTAGGGTATTCTACAAACAATAAAGGATATAGATGTTATAATAAGAGGCTGCATAAATTGGTTGATTGTATTGACATAAAAGTTGATGAAGGAGTCCCAGTAAGAGAGGCGAGCAATATTGAATCAACAATAAAGGATATAGTTGAAGATGAAGCTTAACAGGTCCAATAATCAGAACAATAAGACTCCGAGTTAGATGAAGATGAAAATACTCAGGCAGAGTCAAATCAACAGACAACATCTAATCCTTCCTCCATAATTACTCAAAAGAATTATCTTGCAAGTCAGATAATTGGTGAGAAAGACAAAGGTGTACAAACCAGGAGAAGGATAATAAAAAACACCAAGCAATCACATATGGACTTCATATCCATGGTGGAACCCAGGAACTTCAATGAAGCGAGTGAAGATGTAAATTGGTTAAAATCAATGAATGAGGAACTGGACAAGATTGAAAAGAATGACACTTGGGAACTCATTCCTAGGCCAACAAATAAAACTGTAATAGGATACAAATGGGTCTACAAAAATAAGATGAATGAGCAAGGAACTATTGTAATAAATAAGGCTAGATTGGTCTGTAAAGGATATGCTCAAATAGAAGGACTAGAATTTGATGAAACATTTGCACTTGTAGCAAGATTAGAAGCTATTATAATGTTTCTTAGCTATGCTTGTCATAAAAAGTTTAAATTCTACCAAATGGATGTTAGGTCAACCTTTTTTAATGGATATATAAAAGAAGAAGTCTATATGGAACAACCAAAGGGTTTCTAACTGTTAGATAACCCTGACTTTGTATGCAAACTAAAGAAATCCTTATATGGGTTGAAACAAGCTCCTCATGCCTGGTATCACAGACTGGATATGTATCTTCAAGACAAAGGGTTCAAGAGAAGAACAGTTGACAAAAATCTATGTATCAAAACATAGGGTAATGATTTGCTCATTGTGTTGGTATATGTAGATGAGATCATCTTCAGTAGTAACAATGCTTCATTGGTACAATTGTTTTCATCTTCCATGCAGTCTGAGTTTGAAATGTCTACGATAGGGGAACTGTCTTTTTGTCTTGGCCTACAAATTACTCAGAGGTCTGAAGGAATATTTCCTTCTCAAGGAAAATATCTAAGAGAAATGCTGAAAAGGTTTCAAATGGAATATTCTAAACCTATAAGAATACCTATGGTCACTCGATGTAAGTTAAGCAAGGATGATGATTCACCTAATGTTGATCAGAGTTCATATAGTTCTATGATAGGCAACCTATTTTATATCACAACATCTCGTCCAGACATAATGCATGTTGCTGGAATGGTAGGAAGGTATCTGGCCACATCTAAACAGAGTCATTTGTTAGCTGTCAAAAGAATATTCAGATACTTGAAAGGAACAATGGACTATGGCCTATGGTATCCTAGGAATTAGAATTTTCAACTATCAATCTATTCAAATGATAATTTGGATAACTGCATGGATGAAAGGAAAAGCATGAGTGGAGGTGCATTCTTCTTAGGAGATTCTCTTGTATCATGGTTGAGAAAGAAGAAAGGTTCCATTTCCTTATCAACTACAAAAGTTGAATACATTGCAGATGCCACTTGTTGTACCCAAGTATTGTGGATGATTCAGACACTTGCAAACTTAGAGGTAAAATATACTGCACTGATCCCAATTCATTGTGATAATACCAGTGCAATCAATGTGTCAAAAAACCCTGTATTTCACTCCAATACCAAGAATATACCCATCAAGTATCACTTCTTGAGGGAAAAGGTGACCAACACTTTTGTTTCGTTGCATTATATTCCATCCAAAGATCGAATTGTTGATCTCTTCACTAAACCTCTTGCAAAATCTCAGTTTGATTTTTTACGCCAGAAGTTGGGTGTGATCCCTTCTCTCTCCTAAGAGAGTCCATCTTGTCAGGGGGAGTATGTATTGGTTGAATATCTGATACCTCCAAAAAGTACTGCAACAGCTCAGGGGGAGCATTTTTTCTTTGACATTGATGTCTAAGGGGGAGAAAAGGAGTGTTCCGGATCATATTCTATAGTTGGAATTCCAAGATGAATAGTGCGACCTTTCAAGGTTTCCATCAATGCCAAAGAGGGATATTGTTGGAATGTTTATAGGCAGAGAGTTTCTTGTTATTGATGGAAAGAACAATGATGGAAAATAGGTAATCAAAGAAGAACAATATGCAGAGATGAGAAAGCTCAGAAGAGATAACAGTTTCCAAAAGCGCAGACGAGGATCAAATGTCGAGGCCTTTGACACATAGACATTCTTCCAAATTGGGAGGAAATGAAAGCTCAAGAAGAGGAGTGATAGTGGCCGTTGGGATCAGTATCCAAAAAGGAGGAGCGACAGTGGCCATCAGATCAGTATCCAGATGGGAGGAGCACGCAGAAAGATCGATTCGTCGATTTGAGAACATGATCAATGGACAACGATTAGTTAGGGTCTAAATATGCGAGGAGTTTACAGTCAAGAAAGTTTGATATTTGAAATCTTTCGAATGCGAAGTTTCGTCATCCGTTGGATCAATTTTGAGTGGAAGGACAGGATAAGCTAGCAAATTTTCATCGCAGAAAGATCAGGTTGTCGATCCAAGATCCTTATCGAACAAACAACATCCACTTCGGATATAGAGATGCAGGGAGGTTACACTCCTGAAAGTTTGAGATTTGAAATCCCCAGAATGCGAAGTTCCATCAACCGTCGAATTTGGAGGACAAATGAGGATCGTTGGATCAGAGTTGTTGGTCAGCAAACCACATCAGCAAAAGGGCATATCGCAGATCAAGTCAGCAAGTCCACGTCAGCCAATACACATGACATCATAAGATGATGGCAAGCGTCCAGGGGAAATTGGCTCATGCCATGTCAATAAGTGACGTAAGCAAGTAACATCACTACAAGAGAATTGCTTCATGAGTTTCAAATGTCAAAAGTCACGAAGTCCTGAAGAATGAAGATCCAAAGTCTCTCTTAGCTGTCAATCTAAGATACTATCTTGATAGTTAGATTAAGAAGATGAACATGTGTCACATCAAGAGATCTACATTGACATCAACAAGAAAATGGGACAAACCATCTTATCAGTCTACATCAACAAGGACACATGGCACATTGAGAGAACAAAAAGTGTCAAGTTGAAATCAACATTTTAGGTATGTGCAAATCATGAATCTTAGTGACACGTGGAAACTACTTGGATCGTGACACATGATCAAGTGACGCAAGAGTTACATCACTCCGGGAGTTTTACTTCGGGATTTTTACAGCCAACAGTCCCCCAAAGACCCGAAGTCCCGAACGCCAGAGACCTGAAATGGACACGAGGCTTTCGATCTAAAGATAACTTTGGAAGTAGTCTCATACGTTGATCTACTCCAGTGGAGGGATAACATAAGTTGAAATCTATGAAGTTTGGAGACCTGAGGAGATCTCGACCGTTAATCCGAGAGGGACATGCATCAAAGGCTAGTTAGCTCCGGGAAAAGAAAAGGAAGGTTGAAAGGTTGGGAAGTTGAAATATCCGAACCTTGAATACCCAAAGGGATTTTGACCGTCGATCCAAAAGGGACATGCATTGTTGGATCGCGGACTTTGGGTGAAATGATCTGGGAGCAAGTGAAGTTTGAGAATCGAAACTCCCGAAACAAGATAGGCGGAATTGATCTCATCCATTGGTTTGGAGGGAAACGTGTCATCTGATGGTTGAGACCAAGTATTGCACATGGACAAATGAAAGAAGGCAAAGCCATCAATTGAAGAGGACAAATGTCAGGAGATCTTCCACTCCAGAAGATATCTAGTCAACAACAAAAGGGTTTGAGAGTTGAAACTCCCGGGTCACGAAGGAAACCTCAGTCATTGATATAGGAAAGAGAGATCTAGTCCCTAGACTTGAGAGGACATATCTGAACTGTCCGTTCAAGAGAACTTTCAAGATATTGAGATTGACGGTCATGCTCCATTGTTGGGCCAGAACATGTTCGGGCCTTAATTTTTCATGAGAAGACTGCAATTGAAACTATGGTTTTGATGAAAGGGAATGTGGTAGATCAAGGTAAATTGCGGGGAGAAAATCATTTTGATTGAAACCACCAATGGATGTGCCCACAATCACATGGTCACATGAAGATCATAGCCCAAGGTCATATTGTGAAACAGAGCAAGTGATCACTAGACAAAAATCGAGAAGTGCCTTTTGAATAAGCTCTTGGTCACTATCGATGGTCACGTGAAGGAAGGGGCATAGAAGCCAAAGAATCCATAGTTGACCGGCTGTAACTGATAGAGAATATGAAGAGTATCGATTTCCATAGAAGCTAAGGAATCTCAGCATAACGCCCAGTGATTATGAACGCATGGAGCTAACCACTAGGGATCACGAAGAGTTTCCATGATGGTCAGGCAGAGGACTTGACATGACAAAAACATCCAGAATAGAGAAGTGAAGTATGTAATATACTAGATATAAAATGTATGCAGAACAGAAATAAAATGCTAGTAATGGAAGAATAACAACAATATAACCAGAAAATTCACCATAATAACACTAAAATGATATAAGAATAACAACATAAATAACACTTTGAATCTGAAAGCAATGTTCATAGGCCTCTTCGAGGGGGCAACCTCCAGTTGAGCAGAGCTCTATTACAATAATATCCAAGCGAGGGTTCTTATAACCTTGACTCCTATTTATACTAAAAAGAAGCATCTAGAGGAAGATCCTTCTAAAAGTGGAAGCTTCTATTAGGTCTTCTTACATACGCCTTATTCTATTTTGTTGAAAGGCCTTATTAATATTGACCTCTATTACATCTGAATATATTGTTCTACCTATGTGTGGGTTAGGACCCTAACATGTCTGTCCCCTTAAAAACAACCTTGTCCTCAAGGCTTCAGATGAGGAAATTGTTGTAGAATGGTAGCTGGTTCCCAAGTGGCATCTGCTAGAGTTTTATCTTTCCACTGGACTAGCACTTCCTTGATGGTTCTCTGACGTAGGCGATGCTCAGGCTAGTCCAAAACTGCTTCTTTTTGTAGCCAAATGGATCCTTCTTTAGCTAAATCTGGAAGGTTGGTTTGAATTTGGCACTTAGCTCCAATCACCTTCTTTAAGCATGAAACATGAAAAACAAAATGTAGCTTTGAATGGTTGGGAAAAGCTAACTGATAGGCAACTTGTCCCACATGCTTGAGCACGATATAAGGACCATAAAATTTGGGCACTAGCTTCTGACAATGCTCAACCTTGAGGGAAGTTTGCTTGTAAGGTTGCAGTCAAAGAAACACCTGATCCCCTTCTGCAAATTGACGTTCAGAGCGACCTTGATCTTATTTTTGCTTCATGCGATTTTGTGCCATGTCCAAGTTCTCTTTGAGGGTACGGAGAATGGCCTATCAAGCTGTAAGTGTTAGGTCAACCGCCTGGATCTTCGAGGCACCCAGTAAGTAGGAGAGAAATGAAGGTGGCTTCTGTCCATATACCACTTCAAAAGGATTCATGTGTGTAGCTATATGGTATGAAGTGTTGTACCACCATTCAGCTAGGGCTAACCATTGAGCCCACTAATTTTGCTTTTCTGAGGCAAAACACCTCAAATATGTTTCCAAACACTTGTTGACAACTTTCGTTTGGCCATCAGTCTGGGGATGATAAGTTGTGCTGAGATGCAATTATGTGCCTTGTATCTTGAACAGTTCTTGCAAAAAATTGCTTGTGAAAGTTGGGTCGTGATCAAAAACAATAGAGTGCGGCATGCCATGAAGCTTGAAGACCTGATCCATGAAGATTTGAGCCACAGTGGATGTTGTAAAAAAGTGTTTAAGGGCGCATAAATGAGCATACTTGGAAACACGATCAACAACCACCATGATGATGGATTTATTTCCCAATTTGGGTAAGCCGGTAATAAAATCCATAGAGATATCCTTCCAAATAGCAAGTCAAATCGACAGCGGTTGTAGTGTGCCTGGCGATTTGAATGTTTATCCCTTGTTGCATTAACACATGTCACATTCAGCTACAAAATTACGAATGTCCTGTTTCATACCATCCCAGAAAAAGGAACGTTGGACCCTGTCATAGGTTTTGGTGAACCTGGAGTGCCTTGTTGTGGGTGTAGCATGAAGCTCAGAAAGTACCATAGATTTAAGCTTTGATTATTTACTTAAATACAAACGACCTTTGTATTGAAGTTCCTCATGGAGCCAAGAGTACCGTGGGTAAGCTGGAGCATTGGACTGCAATTGTTGGATCAAATGTAAACTTTTTGGGTCTTCTAGCCATTCCTCGCGAATGGATTGGAGCCAATCTGGTACAATGAATGAAAGAGAAAAAAGGGATCCTTCATCTTCATATTTTCGGGAAAGTGCATCCACAACCACATTGTCTTTTCCTTTCTTATAAATGATCTCATAATCATATCCAAAGAGGTTAGTCACCCATTATTGTTGTTTTGGGGAGGAAATGCGTTGTTCCAGAAAATACTTGAGGCTTTGATGGTTTGTCTTAATTTGGAACCGTTGCCCCAATAGATAAGGACGCCATAGATCTACAACATGCAGAATATCCAACATTTCCTTTTCATAGATGGATTTTCCCAGATTTATTTCAGATAGTTGCTTGCTGGTAAAGGCCAAAGGTTGACCCTCTTGCATAAGGACAACACCAATTCCTTTCCCTGAGGGATCACATTCCAACACAAAGATCTTTGTGAAATCAGGAAGGGCGAGGAATGGAGTGGTGCACATGGCCATCTTCAAGGTTTAAAAATCTTGAGCAATGGCTAGAGTCCAAGTGAAAGAGTTATTTTTGAGGAGAGCAGTGAGAGGTGCTACAGTCTTCCCATAATTCTTAACAAACTTGCGATAATACCCTGTTAAGCCTAGAAATCCATGCAAGCTCTTAAGAGTCTTTGGGTGAGGTTAGTCTTTCATAGCTTCAATCATTTTAGGATACACCCTGATGCCATCTTTGCCAACCAGATGACCCAAGTATTCTACTTCTGAGGCGCCAAAAGCACATTTAGACTGTTTCAGGAAAAGTTGGTGCTAAGAGAGTAGATGGAGAACTCGATCCACACGAGCAAGATGGTCTTTCTAGGTTTTGCTATAGATGAGGATATCATCAAAGAAAACTAAGACAAAATGGTGGAGAAAAGGATGGAATACATGATTCATGAGGCTTTGGAAGGTGGAGGGGGCATTACACAAGCCAAAGGGCATGACCAAAAACTCATAGTGGCCCTCATGAGTTCTAAAGGTAGTCTTGGGAATATCTTCCTCTTTCATACGTATCTGGTGGTAGCCTAAACAAAGATCCAGTTTAGTGAATAATTGGGCACCACTCAATTCATCCAGGAGGTCATCAATGACAGGAATGAGGAATTTGTCTTTGATGGTAAGTTTGTTGACGTCATGGAAGTTAGGACACATTCACCAAGAACCTTCTTTCTTCAGTACCATGACCACAAGAGACGAATAGGGGCTCGTACTAGGGTGGATAACGCCTGCATTAAGGAGTTCTTGGACCATTTTCTCAATTTCATTTTTTTGGGAAAAGGGGTGACGATACAGATGACTATTGGGAGGAAGGATTCCCGGTACAAGGGGAATGGAATGATCATGAAAACACAGGAAGGAGGGAGGCCTTGGGGAGTGGAAAAGACAAATTGATGTTTAGAAAGGATGGCTTGGAGGTCTTGCGGTATGGAAGGTGTCGGTGTTGCTTGTATGGCATGGAGTTGGGAGAAAACACCATAATGACCCTTTTTGAGAAGCTTTTCCATGCGATGGGAACTAATGATCTCAAGTGAACTTGTGGTGATGCCTTGAAACTTATATTGGTGGCCCTCTTGGTCGAATTGCATGGTTAAGTCTTTAAAATCCATGAGAATGGGA